>JAUMJJ010000168.1:517500-561027 GCA_033556795.1 Tapera naevia
GTGCCCATGGAGGCTATTCTGGCACGCTGGGGGGAAGCTGGGGCCCCACATTCCTGTAGCACTCCCAGATTTTGGGGTGCCCATGGGGGCTGCCCTGGCACACTGTGGGGAGCTGGGCCACACAGTGCTGCAGCATTCCCAGCTTTTCAGGGTGCCCATGGAGTCCCTCTGAGCAGGGGCTGCCCTGGCACGCAGTGGGGAGCTGGGGGGTCCCACATTCCTGCAGCATTCCCAGCATTGGGGATGCCCATGAGGGCTGCCCTGGCACACAGAGAGGAGCTGGGCCCCACGTTCCTGCAGCATTCCCAGCTTTCGGGGTGCCCACGGGGGCTGCCCTGGCACACTGTGGGGAGCAGGGCCCCCACATTCCTGTGGCATTCCTGGCTTACACAGCGCTGGCGCCTGGAGCAGGGCCCAGAGCCCCCCCCCCCCCCCGTGCCCCCCACCCACCCCACACAAAGGCTCCTTTCTTCGGGCGCCCGCCTGCCCCACGCCAGCGCCTCATGCCAGGCTCTGCCCACCCCGCTGCCCACCCCCCCCTGCCCCCAGCCTCAGCCTGCCCCTGCAGAGGAGAGGGGGACACCAGTGCCACAACGTCCCCTCGGCCAGCAGGACTCGTCCCCTCCCGAACTTCAAGGCTGTGAAATTTGGGTCAAAACTCGAGCTTTTTGGGACCGCCGCAAGCAAGGAGGCGGTGGCAGTGGGGAGGAGTGGGCGCCGCGGGGGGGGGACACAATTGTCTGGGAGGTGCTGGGGGGGTGGGACACAGCAGGGTGGCACAGGGCTTTCCGGCTGGGCAGCGTCCCAGGCGGGCGCTGCGCCAGGGCCATGGAAGCGCCGAAGCCGCCTCCACGCTTCTGCTGCCGCCACGCGACGCTGAGCGGGGTCCTGGGGGACAGCAGCACCTCCTGTTCCCCCCCCCACCCAGGGTGACATCGCCCATCACAGAGTCATGGAACGGTTTAGGTTGGAAGGGACCTCAAAGCCCATCCAGTTCCATAAGCAGGGACACCTCCCACTGGATCAGGGGGCTCAAAGCCCCATCCAACCTGGCCTTGAACACCTCCAGGGATGGGGCAGCCACCACTGCTCTGGGAAACCTGGGCCAGGGCCTCCCCACCCTCATCGTGAAGAACTTATTCCTAATGCCCAATGTAAATCTTTCCCCTTCCAGGTTAAAGACATTGCTCCTTGCCCCATCACTCCATGCCCTCGTGAAAAGCCTCTCCCCAGCTTTCCTGGAGCCCCTTTCAATCCTGGGAGGCTGCTCTGGGGTCTTCCAGAGCCTTCTCTTCTCCAGGCTGAACAACCCCAACTCTCCCAGCCTGTCCTCACAGCAGAGGTCCATCCCGGGCAATGCTCCCCAGTGGATGGCACGGATGCGGGCGCGGGGCGAGGATGCAGTAGTGGTGCCAGGCGCCTGCGGGGATGGTGATGGGGACGGGTCCTGGCCCGTTTCCCCTCCCACCTGGCAGAAGGAGGATGTGGGAGATGCTCTCCCAGGAGCTGGCGGGCATCGGCGTGCGAGCACTCGCATGGCCCCATCTGACCTGGCCCACCCGCTGCCGCGCCGGCACTCGTGCACCGAGCACATCCAGGCTCTGCTTTCCAGGCATCTGGTGCAAAGCCAACGTTGGGGTTGGATCCCAATCCCAATCCCCTTCCCAAACCCAGCCTGTTGGCCTCTTGCCCCCTCTGCTAAGGGCATGCGGGACACCAGGGATGCGTTCGGTCAGCCAAAGGATGGGGAGGGGGCTCGCGAGCCCTCCACACCCTCAGTGGGGTTGGTGGTGGGATCTAGGGGGCACGGTGCCAGGGCACCCGGGGCTTCCTGGGCTTGGCCGGGATGGGAAGGGGAAATGAGGCAGCTTCTGCCCGTCGCCGAGCCGAGCCGAGCGGAACCGGGAGGTCCCGGCAATCCGGTGCCGGAGACAAGGCCAAAGCCAAAGATTTCCTGTAAACAACCCCCCCGCCACGCCGTCTGCCGCTCCACTGGGACGGGACTGTGGGGACAGGGACCACAGCCACCCCCCAAACTGGGCAACTGGGCTGTTGCGGTGCCCACCGCTTCCCAGGATGGGCAGGACCCTGGCACTGGGACAGCTGACCCACACCAGCCCCAGCACTCCCAGTATGCCCAATAGCCCCAGCACGTCCAGTATGTCCAGGCAGCCCCAGTAGCCCCAGTACACCCAGACAACCCCAGTAGCCCCAGCACTCCCAGTATGCCCAGGCAGACCCAGTAGCACTAGTACTCCCAGTATGCCCAGGTGGCCCCAGCAGCCCCAGTATGCCCAGATGGTTCCAGTAGTCCCAGCATCATGCTAGCCCTGGTAGCTCCAATAACCCCAGCAGTGATGCCAGACCCAGTAAGTCCTGCTGGCCCCAGTAACCCCCCAGTAACCACCAGTCCCAGTAAGCCCAGCTAGCTCCAGTATTCCCCAGTAAGCCCCAGGAGCCTCCCAGCCTTCCCAGCCCTGACTGCCCCAGCAGCATGAAGCCAAACAGCCCCTGCTCTGCCTGTCCCAGTAGCCAGTGCCCCCTCTTCCCAAAGCCTCCCAGTACCCACAGCCCCATCCGCCTGGTACCCCCGCACTCTGTGCCTGGTGCCCCCCATGCCCAGGCCCCTCTCTGGGACCCGCAGCCCCATGCTCCCAGTGCTTTGCTTCCCACCCTCAGTGTCTGGAGCCCCCCAGTACCCGATGCCTCCCAGTGCCCCCAGTCCCCACAGCCCCAGCTCCCCAGTCCCCTCCCTGTGCTCCATGCCCGGTGACCCTCGGTATCCCAGATCTCCTGTTAGCTGGATTCTCCCAGTACCCAGAACCCCTCGGTGCCCGCAGTCCCTCCCTGGTGCTCCCCAGTACCCGAAGCCCCCTTGTACCCACAGCCCCTGGCACCCAGAGTCTCCCAGTACTGTGAGCCCCCTGGTACCCACAGCCCCATCTCCTCAGCGCCCCTCAGTACCCACAGCTCCATCATCCCCCCGGTCGCTGGACACCTCCTGTCCCCACATCCCCGGCCCCTACCCACACTGTGCCCGGACCCCCTGGTACCCGCAGCCCCGCAGTTCCCGCAGCCCCATCTCCCCGGTGGCTCCCAGTACACGGCCACCCTGGTACACGGCCCCCCCGGGTACCCACATCCTCATCTCCCCGGTAGCCCCTGGTATCCGAAAGCCCTTGGGTACCTGGACTCTGCGGTACCCGGACCCCCCCCGCAGTACCCACAGATCCCTTCGGTGCCCCCCAATACCAGGAGCCCTCCCCGGCACCCACAGCTCCATCATCCCCCCCGGTACCGGGACCTCCCCTGCCCCCACAACCCCTGTCCCCACCCCTGCAGTGCCCGGACCCCCCAGTTACCCGCAGCTCCATCGTCCCCCCGGTACCCGGACACCCACTCGCATTCCCTCCGGTACCCGCAGCCCCATCTCCCCGCAGCCCCCGCCACCCCCTCCCTCCCATACCCGGTGTATGTGTGTGTGTGTGTGTGTCCGTGCGGTACCTGCGCGGGGCGGGGCGCGGGTGGGCGCCCCCGGCGCGGGGGGGGTTCAGCAAGCAGCACAGGCACAGGCACAGCCCCAGCAACGCGGGGGGGGCTCGGGGGGCTCGGCCCGCCATGCCTCTCCGCCGGCACCGGCACCGGGAGGGGAGCGAGCGGGGAGGGGACCCCCGGCCACACCTCCCGCCGCGGGTGGAGGGGGCGGGGCGGCGGGGGGGGGGGGGGGGAGCGCAGAGCCTGGGGGAGGGATGAGGGGGGGAGGCTCAGCGCGGGGAGGGGGCGGGGGGGGGGGACAGGATGGGGGGGTCAGCGCGGGGGGGGCGCGGTACGGATGGGTGCTCAGCGCGGGGGGGGGAGTGCTTAACGCGGGGGGAGCTGGATGGGGGATTCAGCGCGGGGCGGGGGTGTGGGTGGGAGGGGGCAATGGGGTCTGGATGCGGGACCGGACCCAGGGCAGCCCCCCCCCCCCCCGCGTGGGCACGCGTGTGCGTGTCCTTGTGTGAGTACACATGGGTGCGCGTCTGTGCGTGGGGACTCGTGTGTGCATCCTTGTGTGTGCGTCCTTGTGTGTGCGTCCTTGTGTGTGCGTGGGTACACACACGTGTGAATCGCTGTGTGTGCCTTTGCACGCACGTGTGTGTCAGTGCACACACGTGTGTCTGTGCATGTGTGGGTACTCGCGTGCCTGCGTGTGTCTGTGCGTGGGTACACACGTGTGTGTGCCACCCTCTGTGTGTCGTTACATGCCTGTGTATACGTGTGCACACGTGTGTGGGTGTGCACGTGGGGTACCCCTGTGTGTGTGTCCTGCGTGTGCATGGGCACACGTGTGTGTGTGCATATGTGTGTGGGCACATGTGTGTGCATGGGTGTGGGGGCACGCATATGTCTGCTTCTGTACCTGTGTGGCTGCACACGTGTCTGCGGGGGGTACATGTGTGTGGGGGTACATGTGTGTGCATATCCCTGGGCTGGTGTGGGTGCACACACGTGTGTGTGTGAGTTCACATGTGTGCATATCCCTGGGTGGGTGGGTGCACATATGTGTATCCCTTCATATGTGTGTACACACGTGTGTGTCTGTATGTGTATAGATACATGTGTGTGTTCTTGTACGTGTGCGTGGGCACACACATGTGTGCATGTGTGTGCATGGGTTCACACGTGTGCTTCTCTGTGTGCATGGGCACCCACACATGCGTGTGCATGTTTGTGCCCACCCCATGCCCTCACATGCACACTCGCGTGCCGGTCTATGCACACACAGCTGTGTTTGTGCCTCTGTGTGTGCCCATGGGCACGCATGTGTGTGCATGGGCACTCACACACGCGTGTGCATGACCACGTGTGTGGTTACACACACGTGTGTGCGTGTGTGCACCCACCTGGTGCCCTCACACACGCCCCACATGCCCACCCATGTGCGCTGTGCCACATGTCTTTGTGTTCGTGCCTACATGTGTGTTCGTGTGTGCATCTTCCTGTCTGTCCGCCTGTCTGTCTGTCTCTCTGGCTGTCTCTGGCTGTCCTTCCGCCTCTCCGCGTGTGTGTGTGTGTGGTCCCCGTGCTGGGGCGTGCGAGGAGAGCGCGTGTGTGCAGGGGCGTGCGTGGGTGGTCCTGCGGGGGAGGGTGGTCAGTGCCCCCTACTTGGTAGGAGGGGCTAAGGCAGCATGTGTGCACGCGTGTGCCTGCGTGTTTATGCGTGTGTAAGGGGTTTGAGGTTGGCTTGGGGACCTTCCCACACTGGCAGCACCCCCAGACCCCCCTCATCTTCTCGTGGATGGGGTGGGGTGGGGCAGGAAAAAGCCCTCCATGGGGCTCAGCCCTGATCAAGGCTGTCAGCACCCTCCTACCCTGCATGGGGGACCCAGGCATCTGGGTGGTCTCGCTTTCCTAACCTTGAGCTCCTTCCCAGGTGTCCAGGCCCCCATCCATGGGGTGGGGATGTGCTCTGTCTGCCCCCCACCCCAGCACAGGGAGAGTCCTGGAGGGCTTGGAGCTGAGCTCAAAGTGGGGACAAGCAGGACAGGAGGACATAGGTGGCACCCATATGCCCCCCCTCCCCCATGGGTCCCACCTTCCTCGGGGGAGGAGGGGCAAACGGGGGGGCTGGCACAGCACAACTTGGGGGGCAGCACCCTGAGAGCACACACACACCCCCTCCACCCCTGCTTGAGGGTCTCAAGTGTCTGGGTGGTCCCCATCTCCTATCCCTGAGGCCCTTCCCATGCCAACAGTGGGCACTCAGGTGTCCAGCCCCACATCCATGGGGTGGGGGGGGGTGCGAGGGGGGGCTGTGCTCTGCCTGCTCTCCCCAGAGCATGGGGAGAGCCTTGGAGGGCCTGGAGCTGGGCTCAGGGAGAGGACAAACAGGGCAGGAGGACTCTGTGCTGGAGCAGATGAGGGAGCCCTGCACCCATGGGTGCCACCTTCCTCTGGGGGCGTCAGGGGAGCAAGCAGGGACCTGGCACGGCACAGGCACCCTCAAAACACCCACCCACACCTGGGGGTAACCCAGTGCCCTGACTCCCCAGGGGGGCCCCTGCCAGCCCCCGCCGTTTGGAAGCCACCCAACTGGTTGTCAGCACCCAGGGGTGCCCCCAGACCCCCTCACAGCTCCCCCTTCCCCCCCTGGTCTTGGTGCAGAGGCCACCAGGACGGGCTGTTCACCCTCGTGGGTGCTCAGGGAGATGAAGGTCGCCCGTGCTCCTCCTCAGACTAAACACAGGGCCCGAGGGCCCTTGGGTGGGGGGATTGTCACATCTGTGATGCTCTTGTCCTCCCCTAGGTCTGGGTGGTCCCTCCATGCACAGTGGGGACACAGCTGGGGGGCTGTAAGGGCTTCAGGAGGCTCCCTCCAGCAGCCTGCAGCGGCTTTGGGGGCTGCAGGCACTGGGGTCCCCATCCTGTCCCCCAGCCCCATTCCTGCTGCTCCCTGATGGCCATCCCCAGCTGTCCCCAGCCCAGAGCTGAGCACGCAGGGCCCAACCTCAGGATGCACAGGATCTTGTCCCCACAGCTCCCCTGAGTGACCCCCGCCCTTCCTGGCGTCCCCTCGCCCACCCCTCACTTGGTGGTCTGAACTTCTGCAGGGCACCTCAGGTGGGTTTCAGCCTGGCTTCAGGTTCCAATGCCACCCTCCTGTCTCAGTTCCAGGTCCCCATGCCATGTCCTGACCCCAGCTCCAGGTCCCTGCTCTGCCTACAGGTCCCCATGCCATATCCCAGCCCAGGTCCCTGTCCCAGCTCCATGTTGCCACACTGCATTCCAGCTTCAAATCCCTACACCGGGTCCATGTCCCTGTCTAGGGTCCATACCCATGCCAGGTCCCTCTCCCAGCTCCAGGTCTCCATACCATGTCCAGGTCCCAGCTCCAGGTCCCTGTCCCAACTCCAGGTTCCCATGCCAGCTTCAGGTCCCCATACCATGACCAGGTTCCAGCTACAGGTTCCTGTGCCAGCTCTAGGTCCCCATGCCATGTCCCTGCCTTGGGTCCAGCCACGAGACCCTGGCATGAAGAAGGGTGGTGATGGGGACAAACTGGGCAGACACTGGGGTGTCCCCATGACTCAGGGCCTCCTGCCACCTCCTGTGCCTCAGTTTCCCCACAAGGCTGTTGGAACCCCATGTCCTAAGAGGGACAAGGACGCTCCCAGCCAGGCTGGTTAATCCGGGGGGGGGGGGGTATCCCCCATGGGAACAGCCCACAGGTGCGTGTGAACACACGCATGCTCACTCTTCTGGCACACCTGTGTCCCCGTGTACCAGGGCTGGGCCACCTGCAGGTGCCACTGCCCGGGTCTGTGGTGGGTGCCAGGTCCTGGTGTGGGTGCTGGGTGTGGGTGCCCATCTCCAATGTGGGTGCCTAATGCAGGGCACTGGTGTGGGTCCCCAGTGCATGTCCCCATGTGGGTGATGAGTCCCCCATGTGTGTCCCCAGTATGGGTGCCTGGCCCCAGTACTGATGCCTGGTCCCCTTTGTGTCCTGAGCCCCTGTTGGGTCCCCAGTATGGGTACTGGGCCCCAATACTGATCCCTGGCCCTTTCACGTCCCCAGTCCCCCATGTGTGTCCCCAGTATGGGTGCCCCAGTACCCATGTCTGGTCCCCTATGTGTCCCAGGTCCCCTGTGAATGTGTGGGTGCCCGGTCCCCATACAGGTTCCCAGTTCGGGTGTCCAGTCCCCTGTGTGTCCCCAGCACAACCGCCCGGTCCCCTACGTGTCCCAGTGTGTGTCCTTGGTCCCCCATGTGAGTCCCCAGTGGAGATGCCTGGTCCTCCCTGCGGGTCCTCAGTGCGGGTCCCGGTGCAGATGCTCAGTCCCGGTGCGCGTGCCTGGTCCCATTGTGGGTCCCCGGCACGGGTCCTCGGTGTGGATGTCCGGTCCCGATGCGGGTGCCCAGTGTGGATGCCCCATCGCGATGCGTGTTCCCGCTCCCGGTGCGGGTCCCAATGTGGATGCTTGGTCCCAGTGCGGATGCTCGGTCTCGGTGCGGGTGCCCGGTCCCGGTGCGGGTCCCCGGTCCTGGTGCGGGTGCCTGGTCCCCGGTGCTTGTCCTCGGTCCCCGGTGCGGATGCCCGGTAGGGATGCTTGGTCCCGGTGTGGGTGCCCGATGTGGATGATCGGTCCCTGATGCGGGTCTTCGTATGGCTGCTCGGTCCCCGGTGTGTTTCCCCGATCCCGGTGCGGATGCCCAGTCCTGGTGTGGGTGCCTGGTATGGATGCTCGATCCTGGTGCGGATGCTAGGTCCCAGTGCGGGTGCGCGGTATGGATACCCGGTCCCGGTGCGGGTGCCCGGTGTGGATGCTCGGTCCCGGTGCGGGTGCCCGGTGCCGTGCGCGCCGCCGCCGGTGCCCGTGCCCGCCCGGCGCTGGCGAAGGCGCCTTCGCCTTCGCCGCTGCCGCCTGTGCCGCCGGTGCTCCCGGTGCGGCCGCGGGTCCCGCTGCGTCTGCGGCTGCCGGAGGTAACCGGGGGGCGCGGGGATGCCGGGTGGCGGCCATGGCGGGGCAAAGGGTGCGGCGGGACCGGGCACCGGGGGGAACGCGCACCCGGGGGGACACCGTGTACCGGAGGCTGGCTGGCTTCTGTGCATCGGGAGGGGGCATCGTGTACCGGGGCTGGGGGCTGCTGAGAACCGGGGATGCTGAGGGTTGCTGTGCTCGGTGTGTGTGGGGATACCGTGCATTGCGGGCGAGGGCGGGGGGGCCGTGCACCGGGGGCTGGGGGCTGTTGAGAACCGGAATCTGGGGGCTGCTGTGTATCGGAGTGGGGCGGGGGGAGCGTGCACCAGGAGCTGCTGTGCACCGGGGGGGCTGTGAAACGGGGGGGAGGGCGGGAACCGGGAGGGGGGACCGTGTACCGGGGGCTGAGAACTGCTGTACAGCGCGGGGTGGGGGGCATTTACCGGGGGTTGCTGGGCACCGGGGAGGGGAGCAGTGCCTCGCGGCGAGGGGGGGGACGTGCACCAGAGGCTGGAGGCTGCCGTGCACGGTGGGGGGGGACGTGCATCGGGGGGATCGTGCATCGCGGGGGGAGACCGTGCACCGGGGGTTGCTGTGCACCGAGGGGAATGTTCATCGGTGGATGGGGGCTGCTGTGCATCGGGAGGGCCGTGTACCGGGGCAGGGGGCACACGGTCATGCATCGGGGGAGCTGGGGGCTGCTGAGAACCGGTGATGCTGAGGGTTGCTGTGCACCGGGATATCATAAACGGGGGGGGGGGGGGCTGGGGGGTGCTGTGCACAGAGGGGGGACCGTGCACTGGGGGCCAGGGGCTGCTGGGCACTGGGGGGACCATGTACCAAGGGGGCTGGGAGTTGCCGTGCACTGGGATACCAAGCATGGGGGGCTGGGGGCTGCTGTGCATGGGAGATATTGGGCACTGGGGGCCAGGCCTGGCCTTTCCACCCCCCTGCTCTGAAGAGCTGGTGCCCAGAAGTGGGGGCTGGCATGGGGATTCATCCCCACAGCTCAGTCCGGGGGGTCTTGGGGTTGGGGCGCAAGTCCCTGCAGCTCAAGTGATGCTGGGGGTCACGGCGGGTGCCAGGTGCACACGCGTGTGGAGTTGCACGTGTGTGTGTGCACACCTGTGTCAGTGTGTGTGTGTGCGCGCATCCCTGAGGGGGAGTATGTCGTGCCGCCGTGGGTCTCTGTGTCTGTCTGTCCGTCTGTCTCCATCCCCCTGTCTGTCTGTGTCACCGACTGCGTGTGCCAGTGCATGTGTCAGTGTGTCTGTGTCCCTGCGTCTGCTGTCTGCCTATGATGGCTGTGTAGCAATCCCCCCTCCTCCTGCCTCACCGTGGGGCTGGGGGCTGCGGGGGGTGAGCGAGGGGCTGTGCTGGGAACGGGGGGCGAGCTGCCTGGGATCCCCCCCCAGCGCGATGCCTGCAGTGCAGATCATAAATCAGCAATGGCTGGAGCGGGTTCGGGGGGCTGCGGGCACCCAGAGTGCCTGGGCAGGGAGCAGTGGGGCTCCCCAGCCCTGTGGGGACCCCAGCAGCTTTCTGGAGCTGTAGACACAGTTGTCTGTCCCCTCTGTCCCCCTTGTCCCCACTGTCACGTTGGAGGCCAGCAGCCGGCCGGCGCTGGCAGCCAGCCCACGCTACCAGGGCTGCGGGCACCGCGGCCTCACTGCTCGCTGCTCTCCAGGGGTGATGGGGACAACCCCCCCCCCGCAGCCACCTGCATGGTGGCACCCAGGGTGACCGGCACTGTGTCCCTGTTTTGCAGGTGACACTCCCTCCATTTGCCACCCTGGGTGGTGGAGACCACTGTGGAGCCACCGAGGATGTAGGCTGAGCGGTGGGACACGAGAAAGAAGAGGAGGACTGGATGTCTTGGGGACAGCGCCGTGACTGCGTGTCCCCAGCATCATCCGCCAGCCACCCCTGAGCCAACACAGCCCAGAGAGGGTCCCAGTGGCTTTTTGGAGCTTGAGCCCTGCCAGTGCCGTGGGGAGGAGGAAGGGCCGAGGAAGACGTGCCGGGTGATGGATGGCCCCAGCCTGGTGCAGCAGCCTCGAGGGAGCGGACCCAGGCAGCTTGGGGACCTCGGGGACCTGGCTGGCAGCACCCGCCTCTGCAGAGCCCCGCAGCGTTTGCTCTGCTGAGCTCCAGAGCCCACAGCCAGCGGGAGCCAAGGAGGAGGAACCGGAGAGGCTCCGGGTGAGCCCTGCATCCCTGTGCCGGGACATGGTGTGGGACTGAGCCGGTGTCCCCCTCGGCATGGCGCGCCAGGGCTCTGGGGCCATGCTGGCCTCCGGTGGCCTGGGCTTTCCCCCCCAAAACCTGGCCCGGGTGGTGGTGTGGGAGTGGCTGAATGAGCATGGACGCTGGAGGCCCTACTCGGCCGCTGTCTGCCACCACATCGAGAACGTGCTGAAGGAGGACGCCCGTGGCAGCGTGGTGCTGGGCCAGGTTGACGTCCAGCTGGCACCCTACGTCATCGACCTCCAGTCCATGCACCAGTTCCGGCAGGACACGGGTAAGGGGCCTGCATTGAGTTGCCAACATCCATTCACCCTTCCTTCCTTCCTTCCTTCCTTCCTTCCTTCCTTCCTTCCTTCCTTCCTTCCTTCCTTCCTTCCTTCCTTCCTTCCTTCCTTCCTTCCTTCCTTCCTTCCTTCCTTCCTTCCTTCCTTCCTTCCTTCCTTCCTTCCTTCCTTCCTTCCTTCCTTCCTTCCTTCCTTCCTTCCTTCCTTCCTTCCTTCCTTCCTTCCTTCCTTCCTCCCCAATGTTTATCTATTTATCTGCCTGTTGTTCCATTCATCCTTCTGTCCAGCTGTCCGTTCATTCATGCATCATCTCACTGCATGTCTGTCTGTCATTCCAGCCTTCTATCCATCCGTCTGTCCATCCACCCATCCTTCCTTCTGTCCACCCATTTCTCTGTTGTTCCATTCGTCCATCTGTCCATTCATCCATGCATCTGTCTCACTGCGTATCTGTCTGTCATTCCATGCATCCATCCATCCTTCTGTCCATCCCTCCCAGGTATCTCTGCTTGTCTGTCACTCCATTCCTGCATCCATCCATCCGTCTGCCCATCCATCTGTCCGTCCATCCCATTCCACACAACCTCCTCTCCATCCATCTGTCTCTCATATTCCTTCTCTCCTCCCCTCACCTTGCTGGGCTCTGCTTCCCCCATGGACCCTGCAAGGCTCCTCCTGGCCTTTCCTTTCCCCACTTTCCCCCTCCACCATAGATGTGTCCCAAAGTCCCTCCATCCCCTGCCACCCCCTATGGGGTGCCATGGTCGGTCCCACTATCCCGCTGACCACCCATCTGCCCCATAAAGCTGCTCCATCTGGGCTCCCCAACAAACAGAGGAGGCCCCAGTTTGGGCACTGGGAGCTGTTGCGGGCACTGGGCTGGTTGCAGCTGTGCAGCTGTGGCGGTCGGTGCCTGCCGACGGTGCCGTGCTGCGATGCGCATCCAGGCCACGCATCCTCAGGGGAAATCAAAGCTGATCCTGCGCCAGCACTGAGCCCAGACCCCATTAAATGTGTCCCCATCGTGGTGTGACCCATTAAACCAGTGCGTGCCAGTTACACCGTGGCGACTCTCCGGGTCGGGTACTTTCATGGCCATCCTGGCATCCCTGGGGCTGCCAAGGGAAGGGTCCATCCCCATGCCAGGCAGGGCAGGCAGGGGACGTGCCATGCACCGCCTGACACCCCCAGACTTGCTTGGGGACACACGGGGGCCACCCCAGGGCAGGATCCCCGTGGCCATAGACCCCCTGCCTGCTCACTGATGCCATCGTTCCTGGTAACCAGTGATGGCAAATGACCCTGGGTGTGGATGTGGCACCTGCAGTGGGGCTGGGGACAGAGCCAGGCACCTGCCACCCTGCCTCTGCCATCAAGTCTGGCTCAGAATCGGCCTCCAACCGGTCACAGGTTTGGCAAGGGGCAACTTGGCACCTGCAGCCCTGAGTCAGCTCGGCCGCGGCCACGGCTGTGGCCGCGGCCGAGCTGACTCAAGGCTGCAGGTGCCACTGGGACACCCTGGCTGTGCCCATGCCAGCTCCTGCCAGCTTTCCATCCTGTGACAGCAGACAGATGGCATCACATCCCATGGCCACGGGGCTGGGTGCTCCCCAGGGACATGTGCCCACAGTTGGGGCCATGGCTGGGTTTTGAGAGTGATGTGTCTTTTCCGTGAGGAATGTGGCTCTTCCCAGGATGTTCCAAGCGCCGCAGTCCCAATGCCAGCAAGGCTTGGGGACAGGGATGCTGAGAGAGGGATCTTGCTATCCCCATGGATGTCATGGGAGGGGGTGTGGCCGTTGCTTTGGCTCCATCCCATAGATCATCTTCAGCACCATCATTTCCATGTGCTCCATCCCTGTATCCACCTCCATCCTTCATCTCTGCCCTCAAGGTGTGACCTGGGGACAGCTGGGCTTGGAGGCTGCCAACCTTCTCTGGGGGTCCCGTGGTGCTTGGGGACACAAGGGTCCCCTCTGCTGAGGCTGCCATGGGGTGGGGACACATGGGGGGTGGGGAATGTTCTGGCACACACTGTGCTTTGGGGAGGGAGAGCGAAATGAGGTGACCCCGTTCCAAGCAGCAGGGTGTGTGTCCCCTCCCTGTGGCCCTGGGAATCCTGGTTTGGCCCTGTGGCTCTTGCATGGCTGGCAGAGCGGGCAGGGGCTGAGAGTGGGGGCAGCTGGTGGCCCTTGGGGACCCAGAGCTGTGTGTGCCCACATGCAGGGTCTGGGATGTCCTCTCTTTGCCCTCCTCTGCCCTGCAGCAGCAGGATGTGGCATGTGGATAGGCAACAGGATGTGGGATGTGGGATGTGGGTGTAAGTGGGCAGTAGGACATGGGATGCAGATGCCAGCACCAATGGGATGCAGGATGAAGATGGCAGGACCAGGGCTTGTGGGACATGGAAGTGAGCTGTGTGTGGGCATGAGTGGGCAGCAGGATGGGGGACACGGACTCAAGGAGGTGGGCATGGATGTGAACACAAGCGGGATGCAGGACATGGATGTGAGCAGGATGTGGATGTGAGCAGGATGTGGATGTGAGCAGGCAGAGGGACATGGGATGCAGATGCAAGGACCAGTGGGACATGGATACGAGCTGGATGTGTGATGTGGGCATGAGTGGGCAGCAGGACAGGGGTCATGGATTCAAGGAGGCAGGCATGGGTGAGAACACAAGTGGGATGCAGGGCATGGATGTGATGGGGTGTCAAGCAGGCAGCAGGGTGTGGGATGTGGATGGCAGCAGGGTGTGGGACATGGGATGCAGATGTGTGTGGGACATGGATGTAGGCATGAGTGGGCAGCAGGATGGGGTCATGGACTCAAGGAGGCAGACACAGGTACAAACACAAGTGGGATGCAAGACATGGGTGTGACAGAGTATGGACGTGAGTGGACAGTGGGATGTGGACATGAGCAGGCAGTGGGATAAAGGATGTGGATGTGAGTGGGCAGCAGGACATGGGATGCAGCTGTAAGGACCAGCAGGTGCGAGACATGGATGGGAGTGGAATGTGGGATGTGGGCATGAGTGGGTAGCAGGATGAGGAACATGGTTGCAAGGAAGCAAGTGTGGATGTGAACATAAGTGGGATGCAGAGCATGGATGTGAGCAGGATGTGGATGTGAGTGGGAAGTGGGACATGGGATGCAGCTGCAAGGACCAGTGGGAAGTAGGATGCAGATGCAAGGACCAGTGGGTGTGGATATGAGCTGGATATGGAATGTGAGTACAAGTGGGCAGCAGGATGAAGGACATAGACTCAAGGAGGCAGGCATGGATCTGAACACAGGCAGGATGCAGGACATGGATGTGGGCAGAATGTGGATATGAGTGGCCAGCAGGACATGGGATGCAGATACAAAGACCAATGGGATGCAGATGCAAGGACCCGTAGGTGTAGGACATGGATATGAGCTGGATGTGTGATGTGGGCATGAGTGGACAGCAGGACAGGGGTCATGGTCTCAAGGAGGCAGGCATGGATGTGAACACAAGCAGGATGCAGAGCATGGATGTGACAGGTTGTGGATGTGAGCAGTCATCAGGACATGGGATGCAGCTGCAAGGACCAGTGGGTGTGAGACGTGGGTGTGAGTGGAATGTGGGATGCAGACACGAGTAGGCAGCAGGATGGGGGTCATGGATGCAGGGATATGAACACAAGTGGGATGCAGGGCATGGATGGGAGTGCAAGGTAGAAGTGAGCGGGCAGTGGGATATGGGACGTGGCTGTTAGTGGCCAGTGGGACATGGGATGCAAATGCAAGGACCAGTGGAATGCAAGATGCAGCTGCAAGGACCAGCACTTATGGGATGTGGATGTGAGGAGGCAGTGGGGTGGAGGATGTGGATGTGAGCAGGCAGCAGGACATGGGATGCAGCTGCAAGGACCAGCGGGTGCGAGATATGTATGTATCATAGGAGACATCCATGGAATGTGGGATGTGGGCACGAGTGGCCAGTGGGATGAGGAATGTGGACGCAAGGATGCAAACACAAGCGGGATGCAGGGCAGGAACGTGATGGGATGTGGATGTGGGCAGCGGGATGTGGGGTGCAGCTGCAAGAGCCAGTGGGTGCAGGATGCAGATGGGCAGCCGGCTGTGGCTGTGAGCCGGCCCTGGGATTCGGGATGGAGGCAGGAGCGGCAGCAGGGACGAGCAGTTCTCGGCTCCTGCCGGAGCCGGGTGAGCAGGCTCGCTGCCTCCCTCCCGCGGGGCCGCCGGCAGAGCTGCCTCAGCACAGGCCGGCAGCTGGGGCCAGGCTCTGCTGCCCGGTGCGGCTGATGATTAATGACCGTTATTAGCGTCGTTAATCGGGCTGGGCAAACGGTGCTGGCGAGGGGATAGAAAGGCGCTGTGCCGCGGAGGCACCGCCAGGGCTGAGGCTCGAGGAGGGGGCTGCGATGCCTCCCCCCACCGCAGCTGCAGCATCCAAATCGGTTGCAAACAAGCAGCGAGGGGCCAGGATTTGGCCGTGCGTGGGGACAACGCGTCACTTTCCAGAGCAGCGGCAGCTGTCAGGAAACCCCTCCTGACCGGGAAATGCTCTCCCTTGCGCTGGGGGTGGCAAAAGGGACTCTGGCTGGGAAGAGCGGAGGTGGGCCTGGACCAGAGGGATGAAAAAAAGGTGCTGGAGGCTGAGCAGCATCACCCTTCCCGCAGCAGCCAGGGCTGTGATCCCAGCTGCTGACAGCCCGGCCGGCGGCCAAGCTGCCACTGCTGACAGAGGGTTGTTGATCCTCATGAGTCCCCTGGGAGGCAGAGCCTTGCAGACACGCAGATCGATCCATTGCACGTTTCTGCTGCCTCTTGGGCTGTGGTGGCCTTAGGCCCTCCTGCATCCTCTCTCGCTCTTAAAATCCCTGCATTCCTCCAGGATGCTTTGCGGAGGGAGAATGGGTGCTTGCACCCCAAAGCACCTCTCTGTCCCCATCTCCATGGAGTGCTGGGCTGGGAATGAGATATTTGCACGTGTGTGCAGGTGTGGGTCCCTCTACCAACACCCCAAGGTGCTGGAGCCCCACGGGTGCTCATCCCCCTGTCTCCCCAGGGACCATGCGCCCAGTCCGGAGGAACTTCTACGACCCATCCTCTGCCCCAGGAAAGGGCATCGTGTGGGAGTGGGAGAACGACAACAACTCCTGGACGCCCTACGACATGGACATCTGCATCACCATCCAGAACGCCTACGAGAAGCAGCACCCCTGGCTGGACCTCTCCTCCCTGGGCTTCTGCTACCTCATCTACTTCAGCAGCATGTCCCAAATGAACCGGCAAACCCAGCGCAAGCGCCGGTTGCGGCGCCGCATGGACCTGGCCTATCCTCTCACCATGGGCTCCATCCCCAAGTCACAGTCATGGCCGGTGGGCACCAGCACGGGGATGCCCTGCTCGTGCCCCCAGTGCCTGCTGGTCAACAGCACCCGCGCCGCCTCCAACGCCATCCTGGCTTCCCAACGCCGCAAGCTCTACCCGGGCGCCGTCCGCCAGAGCAGCACCTTCGCCGGGACAGCTCTCTGGCCGGTGGGGACGGGGACAGCGGCGGGGATGGGTGGCACGGCCAAGGGTGAAGGGCTGCAAGTGCCTGGCGGGGCGTTTGCCCCCAGCCAGAGCGTGCCCGGTGGGACGCCGCTGCCCGGGCTCAACAACCTCAACCGGCCCGGCACGCAGCGTGGGGCTGGACTGGGTGCCCGTGCCACTGTCCCCCCAGGGTAAGGAGTCCGGGGAAGGGTGGACTGGGGAAGGGGATGGCTGTAGTGTCACCGAGGCTGTGGGGATGCCAGACGACGGGCACACAGAGCAGGGAAGGGGAGGTGGAGGTGCCTTATCCTCTGCTGGCACCTTGCACAGCAACCCCAGCACCCCTGGCACTGTGTCACCTCCAGTTTCAGGCTCCCCACCCTGAGGATGTGGTGGCAGGAGGGGCAGCCCCAGCAGCTGGCTTGTCCTGGATGGTTCCCTGGATGCCTGCACCCTGTGGAGGGGCTGCGGTGATTTGTGCCGTGCCATGGCATGTTGTGGCATGCCGTGTTGTGCCATATTGTGCCATGCTGTGCCATACCATGGCACGCCGACTGAAGGAGATGGAGAGCCTGATCCCAGTGGTCTCATGTCCTCGTTGGCCAGCACAGGGTGTGAGACCCCAGCTTGTGGCCCAGTGCCACCAGACAGGTCTTTGGGGACGACAGAGTGGAGGGGACCACAGCCGTTGTCCCCTGCGTGGATGGGATTAACTCACCAAGGGGATGCAGGTGGTGGGCAGACCCTCAGTGGGGTGCTCCAGTGGGTGTCCATGTCCTGGCACCCAAGTCCCCACAGCTGTACCCCTCAGAGGGTCAGCCTGGTGTCCCCTGTGGACTCTTGGAACTGGGTTGTCACCAGCCGAGGGGCAGGAGCTGTGGCCCCACAAGCCCTGCTGGGCAGTGGTGGCACAGCTGGCAGCCTCCTGGCTTGGGAAAGCCTCCGTGCCACTCGTGTGGGTGGGACCCATGGGACCCAGCCCAGATCAGCCCTGGGGTGTTTGATCAGAGCACCCCAAGGGGGAAGCAAGCACCCTGGGTTGCAGTGAGCCATCCTGGGGACTGAGGGGACAGGCTGTGCCATCCCTGAGCTCCCTGCCATGGGGCAGGATTTGGCCCTGGGCTGGGGGTTGCAGGGGGAGGCAAAGGGGCCCCAGCTGGGGGCTGGGGGTGTGGGGGACAGGGGTCAGGCAGGTTCACCAAGCTCCTGGCAGGTCTTGGCGTGTTTCCTTCCCCTGCTGACGTGCTGCTTTCGCTTCCGTGTGCTGGGCACTGGGCCAAGCAGTCACTGTCCCCATCAGTGTCCCTGTCCCCATCCCACACATCCCCATGGACAGGTAAGAGGGGACCAGGAAGGGCCTGGGGGTGGCGGGGGGCGGGGGGGGGGCGAGCTGGACTGGGCCCTCTACCACTGCCCCAGCCTTGGTGTGGGTAAGGGCTGCTGTGGGAGTGGGAGGGAGAACACGCACAGCCCTGGCTGGTGTAGGGCTGAGCGCTGCCAAACTCATCACTGGTTGTGTGCATGGGGGGCTCTGGGGACTGGGGAGGGGGTGACACCGCTGGCAGGGGCTGTTGTCCAGGCTGCGAAGCTGGGGCTGCCCCCCTGGGGCTGGACAGCAGGCGGGCACCGTGCAGGGTGCTGCTGCTGGGCTTTCTTGCTTGTCCTCTATCCCAGTGTGTGCCCTGTTCCTTCCACCCACCTTCTACACATGCATCCATCTATCCACCCATCCATCTACTTGCCCAGCCATCCATCTGTCCATCCCTCCCTCCTTCCCTCTCTGCACCCATCTCTCTGTCCGTCCTTCCTTCCCTCTCTGCACCCATCCCTCTGTCCCTCTGCACCCATCCCTCTGTCCATCCCTCTCTCCTTCCCTCTCTACACTCATCACTCTGTCCATGCCTCCCTCCTTCCACCCCTTTATCCATCCTCTGTCCTTCCTTCTCTGCACCCATCCCTCTGTCCATCCCTCCTTCCATCCCTCCCTCCTTCCCTCTCTGCACCCATCCCTCTGTCCATCCCTGCATCGCCATTGGGTCATCCCGACGATGGGTCAAGGAGGAGATGATCTTCCCAGTGCCGTTGGTTCCTCAGGGATGGACACATGGCACTGGGGACATCACTACTGGGACACTCTGATGAGGCACCTACCCTGGGTCATGTCCCCAGCGCCACCGGGGTCCCCCGGGATGTACACAAGGCACTGGGTGACAGCCCCATGAGATGGGACAGCAGCACCCACGGGGGAGAACGCTGCCCTGGGGACGTGCTGTGTGTGGAGGGCACAGTGCCAGCCCTGCTAGCCCCACTGAGCCCCTTCCCCTCCCGTCTCACACAGGGTGCCAGCCCTCCCAGTGAAGAACCTGAACGGCACCGGCCCCGTCCATCCCGCCCTTGCAGGTAAGAGGGATCCTCCCACCGGGTGGGTGTCACCACCAAGTGACGTCATGTGGCTGGAGGGCCACAGCTAGGTGGTGGGAAGGATGGGGGGACGTTGGTTGGATGGACAAACAGCACCTCTTCCCTGGCGCAGGGATGACGGGCATCCTGATGTGCGCCGCCGGGCTGCCCGTCTGCTTGACCCGTGCCCCCAAGCCCATCCTGCACCCGCCACCCGTCAGCAAGAGCGACATCAAACCCGTGCCCGGGGTCAACGGCATCTGCAGGAAAACCAAAAAGAAGCACCTCAAAAAGAGTAAGGAGCCGGGCATCCCCGCGTGCCCTCGGCCATGCCAGCCCCTGCCGGAGGGGAAACTGAGGCACGGGCACTGCTGCTGCTTGCAGGGTGGGACCCCCAGGGGGTTTGCACAAGGGGTTTGGGGTGATGCCCAGAGCTCCTCTGTGCCACGGGCTGGCACCCCGTCCTCCTTGTGTTGTCCCCATCCTGGTGACAAGGGGTTGGTGGCACTGTGGGCAGCTCTGATGGCATTCCCCACCCTCTGCCCATGGCAGGCAAAGCCCCCGAGGACGTGGTGCGCCGCTACATCCAGAAGGTGAAGAACCCCCCGGATGAGGTGAGTGGGCATCTCTGGGCACCTCAGGTTGGCCCGTGGGCTCTCATTAGGGTTTGGGCATGGGCAGAGCTGTGGGCAGGGAATTGGCAACCCCCAAGGGGAGCAGAGAACCAGGGGTGATGCCCCCATCCCAGCTGGGTGCTGATGCCCATCATCCTGTGCCCGGCAGGACTGCACCATCTGCATGGAGAGGTTGGTCACCTCCTCCGGCTACGAGGGCGTCCTCAGCCACAGGGGCATCAAGCCAGAGCTGGTGGGCAAGCTGGGCAAGTGCGGGCACATGTACCACCTCCTCTGCCTCCTGGCCATGTACAACAATGGCAACAAGGTGAGCTGGGACATCCTCCTCGTGGTGGGTGCTGTGGGGTGGGTACCACTCTGATGCCCACCCGGGTGCCCACAGGATGGCAGCCTGCAGTGCCCCACCTGTAAGGCCATCTACGGGGAGAAGACGGGCACGCAGCCCCCTGGGAAGATGGAGTTCCACCTCATCCCCCACTCCCTCCCGGGTTACAGCGACTCCAAAACCATCCGGATTGTCTACGACATCCCCACCGGCATCCAGGTGAGGAACCTGCGCCCGGGACCCCCACTGGGCTCTGGGGGTCACCCACTCACCCTGTTCCCTTCCCACCCAGGGCCCAGAGCACCCCAATCCCGGCAAGAAGTTCACGGCGCGCGGCTTCCCACGGCACTGCTACCTGCCCGACAACGAGAAGGGCAGGAAGGTGAGCACCACGATGGGGTAGAGTGGGAAGGGATGGGATAGGAATGGGATAGGATGGGATGGGATGGGATGGGATAGGATAGGATAGGATGGGATAGGATAGGATAGGATAGGATAGGATAGGATAGGATAGGATAGGATAGGATAGGATAGGATAGGATAGGATAGGATAGGATAGGATAGGATAGGATAGGATGGGATGGGATGGGATGGGATAGGATAGGATAGGATAGGATAGGATGGGATGGGATGGGATGGGATGGGATAGGATAGGATAGGATAGGATAGGATAGGATGGGATGGGATAGGATAGGATGGGATAGGATAGGATAGGATAGGATAGGATAGGATAGGATGGGATGGGATAGGATAGGATAGGATAGGATAGGATAGGATAGGATGGGATAGGATAGGATAGGATAGGATAGGATAGGATAGGATAGGATAGGATGGGATAGGATAGGATAGGATAGGATAGGATAGGATGGGATGGGATAGGATAGGATAGGATAGGATAGGATAGGATGGGATGGGATAGGATAGGATAGGATAGGATAGGATGGGATAGGATGGGATGGGATAGGATGGGATAGGATAGGATAGGATAGGATAGGATAGGATAGGATAGGATGGGATAGGATAGGATAGGATAGGATGGGATGGGATAGGATAGGATAGGATAGGATAGGATAGGATGGGATAGGATAGGATAGGATAGGATAGGATAGGATAGGATAGGATGGGATGGGATAGGATAGGATGGGATAGGATAGGATAGGATGGGATGGGATAGGATGGGATAGGATAGGATAGGATAGGATAGGATAGGATAGGATGGGATGGGATAGGATAGGATAGGATAGGATAGGATGGGATAGGATGGGATGGGATAGGATGGGATAGGATAGGATAGGATAGGATAGGATAGGATAGGATAGGATGGGATAGGATAGGATAGGATAGGATAGGATAGGATGGGATGGGATAGGATAGGATAGGATAGGATGGGATGGGATAGGATGGGATAGGATAGGATAGGATAGGATAGGATAGGATAGGATAGGATAGGATAGGATAGGATAGGATAGGATAGGATAGGATAGGATAGGATGGGATAGGATAGGATAGGATGGGATGGGATAGGATGGGATAGGATAGGATGGGATAGGATAGGATGGGATGGGATAGGATAGGATAGGATGGGATAGGATAGGATGGGATAGGATAGGATGGGATGGGATAGGATAGGATGGGATAGGATAGGATGGGATGGGATGGGATGGGATGGGATGGGATAGGATAGGATGGGATAGGATGGGATGGGATAGGATGGGATGGGATAGGATGGGATGGGATAGGATGGGATAGGATAGGATAGGATGGGATGGGATGGGATGGGATGGGATAGGATAGGATGGGATGGGATGGGATAGGATGGGATGGGATAGGATAGGATGGGATGGGATGGGATGGGATGGGATGGGATAGGATAGGATGGGATAGGATGGGATGGGATAGGATGGGATGGGATAGGATGGGATGGGATAGGATGGGATAGGATAGGATAGGATGGGATGGGATGGGATGGGATGGGATAGGATAGGATGGGATGGGATAGGATAGGATAGGATAGGATAGGATAGGATGGGATGGGATAGGATAGGATGGGATAGGATGGGATAGGATAGGATAGGATAGGATGGGATAGGATGGGATAGGATGGGATGGGATGGGATGGGATAGGATGGGATGGGATAGGATAGGATGGGATGGGATGGGATGGGATGGGATGGGATGGGATGGGATGGGATAGGATGGGATAGGATAGGATAGGATAGGATAGGATAGGATAGGATAGGATAGGATAGGATAGGATAGGATAGGATAGGATAGGATAGGATGGGATGGGATGGGATGGGATAGGATGGGATGGGATGGGATAGGATAGGATAGGATAGGATAGGATGGGATAGGATAGGATAGGATGGGATGGGATGGGATAGGATGGGATGGGATGGGATAGGATAGGATAGGATAGGATAGGATGGGATAGGATAGGATGGGATAGGATAGGATGGGATAGGATAGGATAGGATGGGATAGGATAGGATAGGATAGGATAGGATGGGATAGGATAGGATAGGATAGGATAGGATAGGATAGGATAGGATAGGATAGGATAGGATAGGATAGGATAGGATAGGATAGGATAGGATGGGATAGGATAGGATGGGATAGGATAGGATGGGATAGGATAGGATAGGATGGGATAGGATAGGATAGGATAGGATAGGATGGGATAGGATAGGATAGGATAGGATAGGATAGGATAGGATAGGATAGGATAGGATAGGATAGGATAGGATAGGATAGGATAGGATAGGATAGGATAGGATAGGATAGGATAGGATAGGATGGGATAGGATAGGATAGGATAGGATAGGATGGGATAGGATAGGATGGGATAGGATAGGATAGGATAGGATAGGATGGGATAGGATAGGATAGGATAGGATAGGATGGGATAGGATAGGATGGGATAGGATAGGATAGGATAGGATAGGATGGGATAGGATAGGATAGGATGGGATAGGATAGGATAGGATAGGATAGGATAGGATAGGATAGGATAGGATAGGATAGGATAGGATAGGATAGGATAGGATAGGATGGGATAGGATAGGATAGGATGGGATAGGATAGGATAGGATGGGATGGGATGGGATAGGATGGGATGGATGGGATAGGATAGGATAGGATAGGATAGGATGGGATAGGATAGGATGGGATAGGATAGGATGGGATAGGATAGGATAGGATAGGATAGGATAGGATAGGATAGGATAGGATAGGATAGGATAGGATAGGATAGGATAGGATAGGATAGGATAGGATAGGATAGGATAGGATAGGATAGGATAGGATGGGATAGGATAGGATAGGATAGGATAGGATAGGATGGATAGGATAGGAATAGGATAGGATGGGATAGGATAGGATAGGATGGGATGGGATGGGATAGGATGGGATGGGATGGGATAGGATAGGATAGGATAGGATAGGATGGGATAGGATAGGATGGGATAGGATAGGATGGGATAGGATAGGATAGGATGGGATAGGATAGGATAGGATAGGATAGGATGGGATAGGATAGGATAGGATAGGATAGGATAGGATAGGATAGGATAGGATAGGATAGGATAGGATAGGATAGGATAGGATAGGATAGGATGGGATAGGATAGGATAGGATAGGATAGGATAGATAGGATAGGATAGGATGGGATAGGATAGGATAGGATAGGATAGGATGGGATGGGATAGGATGGGATAGGATAGGATGGGATAGGATAGGATGGGATGGGATGGGATAGGATGGGATAGGATAGGATAGGATAGGATAGGATAGGATGGGATGGGATGGGATAGGATAGGATAGGATAGGATAGGATAGGATAGGATGGGATAGGATAGGATAGGATAGGATAGGATAGGATAGGATAGGATAGGATAGGATGGGATAGGATAGGATAGGATAGGATAGGATAGGATGGGATGGGATAGGATAGGATAGGATGGGATAGGATAGGATGGGATAGGATAGGATAGGATAGGATAGGATGGGATAGGATGGGATAGGATAGGATAGGATAGGATAGGATAGGATAGGATGGGATGGGATAGGATAGGATAGGATAGGATAGGATGGGATGGGATAGGATAGGATAGGATAGGATGGGATGGGATAGGATGGATAGGATAGGATAGGATAGGATAGGATAGGATAGGATGGGATGGGATAGGATAGGATAGGATAGGATAGGATGGGATGGGATAGGATAGGATAGGATAGGATAGGATGGGATGGGATAGGATGGGATAGGATAGGATAGGATAGGATAGGATAGGATAGGATAGGATAGGATAGGATGGGATAGGATAGGATAGGATAGGATAGGATAGGATGGGATGGGATAGGATAGGATAGGATAGGATAGGATGGGATGGGATAGGATAGGATAGGATAGGATGGGATGGGATAGGATGGGATAGGATAGGATAGGATAGGATAGGATAGGATAGGATGGGATGGGATAGGATAGGATAGGATAGGATAGGATGGGATGGGATAGGATGGGATAGGATAGGATAGGATAGGATAGGATAGGATAGGATAGGATGGGATAGGATAGGATAGGATAGGATAGGATAGGATGGGATGGGATAGGATAGGATAGGATAGGATGGGATGGGATAGGATGGGATAGGATAGGATAGGATAGGATAGGATAGGATAGGATAGGATAGGATAGGATAGGATAGGATAGGATAGGATAGGATAGGATAGGATAGGATAGGATGGGATAGGATAGGATGGGATAGGATAGGATGGGATGGGATAGGATAGGATAGGATGGGATAGGATAGGATGGGATAGGATAGGATGGGATGGGATAGGATAGGATGGGATAGGATGGGATGGGATAGGATGGGATGGGATAGGATAGGATGGGATGGGATGGGATGGGATGGGATGGGATAGGATAGGATGGGATAGGATGGGATGGGATAGGATGGGATGGGATAGGATGGGATGGGATAGGATGGGATAGGATAGGATAGGATGGGATGGGATGGGATAGGATAGGATGGGATAGGATAGGATAGGATAGGATAGGATAGGATGGGATGGGATAGGATAGGATGGGATAGGATGGGATAGGATAGGATAGGATAGGATGGGATAGGATGGGATAGGATGGGATGGGATGGGATGGGATAGGATGGGATGGGATAGGATAGGATGGGATGGGATGGGATGGGATGGGATGGGATGGGATGGGATAGGATAGGATGGGATAGGATAGGATAGGATAGGATAGGATAGGATAGGATAGGATAGGATAGGATAGGATAGGATAGGATAGGATAGGATAGGATGGGATGGGATGGGATGGGATAGGATGGGATGGGATGGGATAGGATAGGATAGGATAGGATAGGATGGGATAGGATAGGATAGGATGGGATGGGATGGGATAGGATGGGATGGGATGGGATAGGATAGGATAGGATAGGATAGGATGGGATAGGATAGGATGGGATAGGATAGGATGGGATAGGATAGGATAGGATGGGATAGGATAGGATAGGATAGGATAGGATGGGATAGGATAGGATAGGATAGGATAGGATAGGATAGGATAGGATAGGATAGGATAGGATAGGATAGGATAGGATGGGATAGGATAGGATGGGATAGGATAGGATGGGATAGGATAGGATAGGATGGGATAGGATAGGATAGGATAGGATAGGATGGGATAGGATAGGATAGGATAGGATAGGATAGGATAGGATAGGATAGGATAGGATAGGATAGGATAGGATAGGATAGGATAGGATAGGATAGGATGGGATAGGATGGGATAGGATAGGATAGGATAGGATAGGATGGGATAGGATAGGATAGGATAGGATAGGATGGGATAGGATAGGATAGGATGGGATAGGATAGGATAGGATAGGATAGGATAGGATAGGATAGGATAGGATAGGATAGGATAGGATAGGATAGGATAGGATGGGATAGGATAGGATAGGATGGGATAGGATAGGATAGGATGGGATGGGATGGGATAGGATGGGATGGGATGGGATAGGATAGGATAGGATAGGATAGGATGGGATAGGATAGGATGGGATAGGATAGGATGGGATAGGATAGGATAGGATAGGATAGGATAGGATAGGATAGGATAGGATAGGATAGGATAGGATAGGATAGGATAGGATAGGATGGGATAGGATAGGATAGGATAGGATAGGATAGGATGGGATAGGATAGGATAGGATAGGATAGGATAGGATAGGATGGGATAGGATAGGATAGGATGGGATGGGATGGGATAGGATGGGATGGGATGGGATAGGATAGGATAGGATAGGATAGGATGGGATAGGATAGGATGGGATAGGATAGGATGGGATAGGATAGGATAGGATGGGATAGGATAGGATAGGATAGGATAGGATGGGATAGGATAGGATAGGATAGGATAGGATAGGATAGGATAGGATAGGATGGGATAGGATAGGATAGGATAGGATAGGATAGGATAGGATAGGATAGGATGGGATAGGATAGGATAGGATAGGATAGGATGGGATAGGAGGATGGGATGGGATAGGATAGGATAGGATAGGATAGGATAGGATAGGATAGGATAGGATAGGATAGGATAGGATGGGATAGGATAGGATAGGATAGGATAGGATAGGATAGGATAGGATGGGATAGGATAGGATAGGATAGGATAGGATGGGATGGGATAGGATGGGATGGGATAGGATGGGATAGGATAGGATGGGATGGGATGGGATAGGATGGGATAGGATGGGATAGGATGGGATGGGATAGGATAGGATAGGATAGGATAGGATAGGATAGGATAGGATGGGATAGGATAGGATAGGATAGGATGGGATAGGATAGGATAGGATAGGATAGGATAGGATAGGATAGGATAGGATAGGATAGGATAGGATAGGATAGGATAGGATAGGATAGGATAGGATAGGATAGGATAGGATAGGATAGGATAGGATAGGATAGGATAGGATAGGATAGGATGGGATGGGATGGGATGGGATGGGATGGGATGGGATAGGATGGGATGGAATAAGCTAGGAATTGGATCAGAAGAGAAGGGATGGGATGGGATGGGATGGGATAGAGGAGAGGAGAGGAGAGGAGAGGAGAGGAGAGGAGAGGAGAGGAGAGGAGAGGAGAGGAGAGGAGAGGAGAGGAGAGGAGAGGAGAGGAGAGGAGAGGAGAGGAGAGGAGAGGAGAGGAGAGGAGAGGAGAGGAGAGGAGAGGAGATAGGCTAGTCTGGTCTGGACTGGACTGGGAAGGAGTGGGAAGGAATGGGATGGGATAAGATGGAAAAGGAATGGGATGGCATGGGAAAAGAAGAGATAGGATGGGATAGATGGCAAGGGATGGGATGGGGTGGGAAGAGGAGATGAGATGAGATTGAGATGAGACGGGATGGGGTGGGAGAAGAGAGAAGAGATGGGCTGAGCTGAGCTGGGCTGGTAAGAGAAGGGATGGGATAAGAAGGGATGGGATTGGATGGATAGGGAGGGATGGGATGAGACAGAATGGGAAGGGATGGGGAGGATGCAGCAGTACTGCGATGGGGCTGGGGTGTGCCATAGGGAAGGGTGGTACCACGTGGGCACTGTGCTGGGGTTGAACCCTGCATCCCGGGGTTCTGGTGGCCATGTGAGGCAGGAGGAGGGCTGGAGGTACCAGATGGGCGAGCAATGGCCGTGCCCACTGGCTGCAGGTGCTGAAGCTGCTGATCGTGGCCTGGGACCGACGGCTCATCTTCACCATCGGCACCTCCAACACCACGGGGGAGTCGGACACGGTGGTGTGGAACGAGATCCACCACAAGACCGAGTTCGGCTCCAACCTGACGGGCCATGGCTACCCTGATCCCAACTACCTGGACAACGTCCTGGCTGAACTGCTGGCCCAGGGCGTCTCTGAGGCCAACCTGAAGGACTGAGACAAGGGTGAGGGTCTCCCTACCAACCTCACCCTGTGTCTCCGCCCGTGCCACCGCCGCCTGCGCTGCTTCGCTGCTGATGCCGAAGCCCTGCCGGGTGCCCTCATCCCCCATCCTGGGCCACCCAGTGCCACCCATCACGTGTCCCTGTGTATCCCCCTGGTCCCGGTTTGCCCGGCTCCCATGGCGATAGCATCGTGGGCTGGTGCTTTTTCTACCCGTGGCCTCTTTGCGCGTCAGTCGCCGCCGCGTGCCACCCGTGCCACCCGCTGCTGCCCCACGGAGCCACGTCCAGCCGGTGCCATGTGTACATCTCTGTGTTACAGAATACATCCCGTGCCGGGGCAGTGTCCCCACTGTGTCACAGAGTCGTGGAATGGTATGGATTGGAAGGGACCTCAAAGCCCATGCAGTTCTACCCCTCCACCTTGGGCAGGGACACCTCCCACTGGATCAGGGGGCTCAAAGTCCCATCCAACCTGGCCTTGAACACCTCCAGGGATGGGGCAGCCACCACTGCTGTGGTCAACCTGTGCCAGGACCTCCCAACCCTCACAGCAAAACATTTCTTCCTAAGATCTCACCTCAATCTCCCCTCTTTCAGCTTAAAACCTTTCCTCCTCATCCTATCCCTGCACTCCCTGCTCAAGAGCCCCTCCCCAGCTTTCCTGGAGCCCCTTTCAGTCCTGGGAGGCTGCTCTAAGGTCCTCCTGGAGCCTTCTCTTCTCTAGGCTGAACAACCCAACTCTCTTCGTGTGGGAGACGCTCCAGCCCTCGCATCATTCCCGTAGCCTCCTCTGGACTCACATCACATCCTACACACACTCCTGGGTGCTGGGTGGCATCACTGCAGGATGCGACCTTGGTGGGGTATCACTGAGAGGGGAGGGGGCTGAGGGCACCCTCACGGGCAGAAGAGCGCGTTTGTGTGTTTGGGGGGAGCCGCAGCCCCGCTGCCCCCGCACACGAGCATCCCTTGGGATGCGGGCTCAGCGGCGCGGACTACAACTCCCGGCATGCCTTGCGCCTCCCCGCGCCCGGAGCGGGCGCGGGGAGGCGCAAGGCATGCCGGGAGTTGTAGTCCACTCCGCCGCTGCAGCTTAAGTGCCGGGCGCCGGGGTGATGCTCGGGGGCAGGGAGGGGCTCGATGACCGAGGGAGGCTCCGGGCGCCGTCCCCGTGGTTGAAAGCGTCGTGGGCGATGTCCAGGTCCCGCAGCACGGCCCGCAGCCTCTCCGAGATGGATCCGCCTGCCCCGCCCGCCCGCCCCACCCCCCCAACCCCGGCAGGGTCAGTGCCACTCCTGGCATCGACGTCCCCCGGTACCTACCCCACAGCACCCACCCGCGGTACCGACCCCTTGCAGCCCCCCCCAGCAAAACCCACCCACAGAAACCCCGCCGGTGCCCCCCCGGTGCAATCCCCCTGGCACCCATCCCCCTGCATCCATCCCCGGCACCCACCTACCTGCAACCCCTCCGGGATCCATGCCTCTCCAACCCCCCGGCATCCACCCCCTGCATCCCCCTCGGCATCCATCCCCTAGAAACTGACCCCTGGCACGCACCCGCGGTACCCCCCCAACATTAGCCCTGGCACCCAGCCCCCGGCACCTACCTCCAGCTACCCCCCAGCAGGATCATCGATGCCCCCGGCACCCACTCGCCGTACCCAACCCCAGCAACCCCCCCAAAATCCATCCCCCTGCAATCCCTCAGCAAACCCCCCCTGCAACCCTCCCGGCATCCATCCCTCAGCAACAAGTGGGCACCGACCCCCACGGCACCAACCCCCTGCCAACCTCTGGCACCTCCCCGCGGTACCCAACTCCCCAGGAACCCTCTCCGGTACCGGTACCCACCCTCTACAATAACTCCCCCGACACCGACCCCCCCACCAACCCCCTCAACACGCACCCGCGGTGCCCACCCCCCAGCAAACCCCTCTGTAGGTTTATCGCCGCCCCCGGCATCGAAACCCCCGGCACCCACCCCCCGCAAATCCCTCCTACAACCCCCCCACAGTACCCACCCCCTAGCAACCTGCCCAGGCACCCACACCCTGCAACCCCCCAGCAACCCCCTCGGCACCCACCCACCTGCCACCGCCTCAGCACTCACCCACTGCAACCCCCCCCAGGCACCCACCCCCGGCACCCACCCCTGCAAACCCCCAGATACCCACCCCTGCAATCCCCTCGGCACCCATCCGTGGCACCCCCATCCCCAGCAACACCCACCCCCTCCTCTCGCGAGGCTCAACTCCCGCACCCACCCGCTTCACCCACCCTCAACAACCGCCCCGGCAGGGTCAGCACCGTCCCCGGTACCGACTCCCCAGTTACCCCACCTCCAGCAACCCCTCCCAGAATCCCCTCGTGACACCCCCCACCCCGAACCACCGCGCCCCCTTATCCCATGCGTGTGCGTGTGCCTGGACACGTGTCCGTGTGTCCCTGTGTCTGTGTGTCCCGGTGTCCCCGTGTCCGTGTGTCTGTGGGTATTTACTGGCCCCTGGTGGGGGGAACCCGCTGAGCGCTGTCTGTGGGTACGGGGTGTGAGTGGGGTTGTGCACGTGTGTGCACGCAAGTGTGCAAGCACATACATGCAACTGTGTATATTGTGTGTGCAAGTGTGTGCAAATGTGTGCGTGCATGTGCATTTAGGTGCCTGCATGTGCAAGTGTGCATAGCAGTGTGCATGTGTGTGCAAGTGCGTATAAGAATGTGCATGCATGTGCAAGTGTGTGCATCCAGATGCATGTGTGTGCAAATATGTACATGCATGTGCAAGTGGGTGCATCTGCGTGCACCTGGGTGCAAGCACGTGCCAGCACGTTCATGTGTGTGCAAGCATGTACATGTATGTGTGAATGTGTATGTGTACATGCATGTGCAAGTGTGAGCAAATGTGTACATGTGTGTGCAAGCGTATGCAAGCATCTGCATGTGTTTGCAACTCTGTGCACGTGTGTGCAACTGTGTGCATGCGTGTGCATACAGGTAAATGAATGAATGTGCAACTGTGTGCATGCAAGTGCAAACATGTACATAGATATGCAAGTGTGCAAGCATGTTCGTGCATGTGTGTGTGCATGCTTGCACATTTGCATTCATGTGCATGTGTGCATGCGTGCATATGTGCGTTCATGTATGTGCAAGTGTGTGTAGCTGTGTACATGCATGTGCAGGGGTGTGTATTCATATGCAAGTGTGTGCAAATGTGTAGTGTGCTTGGAAATGTTTGCAGACAGGTGCTTGCACGAGTGTGCATGAGTGTACATTAATGTGCATGCATGTACAAATTGTGTAGCAGAGTGCAAGCATGTGCAAAGGAGTGCAGACATGTGCAGGTGTGTACAAGTGTCTGTGTGCATGTGTTCACGTGTGTGCACGTGTGCATGAGTGTGTGTGCATGTGTGTGCATGTGTGCGTGTGCAAGTGTATGCAAGCATGTGGATGTGTGTGGAACCTTGATGTGTGTGCAACCATGTGCATGCATCAACTGTGTGCATGCATGTGCAAGCGTGTGCATGCACGTGTGCCTGTGTGTGCCAGCCCTCCTGTCCCCGTGCCACCCCCAAGTGCAGGGTCCCGGTGTCCCCCTGCCCGTACCTGCCTGGCCCACGCGGGGGGGCTCAGTCGCCGCGCTGCCCTGGGGACCCTCAGCGCCCGCTGCCCTGCAGGACAGGCACCCTCAGCACGTTCCCCCCTGCCTGCCAGCACGGGGGTCCCCCAAGCCCCTTGCCCACCATGCCAGGCCCCCTCCAGCCTCACCAGAGCCGCAGGTGCCCGTAGAGGGTCTGCGCAGCCGCCGCAGGGTCCAGCGGGTCGTGCCACTCGCCCAGTGCCACGGTGCTGTGGGTCCGGCTGCACCCGGGCGCTGCCAACGACACTCGTGGTGACAATGCCAGGGGATCCCAAACCCCCTACCCCGGGGACACCCCCCCTATCCTTACCAGTGCAGATGGGCTGTAGGCAGCAGGTCCAGCGGCCGGCACGGAAGGTGCCCGGGTGGCAGGTGGGCAACATGGCCTGGTTGGCACTGCTGGCCTGGCGCAGCGCCCACAGCCACTGCCACAGCTCCTGCGCGCTCTGCGGGGACACCGAGGGACCGTGGCACCCCGCGGGCACCCTGGGGCACCCTGCGCTAGGCGGGAGCAGGAGGAGGAGGGGGGAGGTGGGCATGGGCGATACCAGTGGGGTCTCCAGCACTGGGGATGGTTGTGGCACTGTGGGCAGGTGACAGGGAGTGACAGCCCAATGGCAAAGCTGCCTAGGTAGGACCTGGCAGGGAGGGTGGCACTGCAGGATCCAGGGTACCCCAGTGACTCCAGTATGGATGGAGCTGGTACCCCAGTGAACTCAGCACAGATATGGCTGGATACCCCACCGATCCCAGTATCTCAGAACCAGTACCCCAGTGACCCCCGTACAGACAAGGCTGGTACCACAGTGACCCCAGTACAGGGCTGGCTGGATACACCACTGATCCCAGTATCTCAGAAACTGCACTCCAGTGACCCCAGTATGGGCATGGTTGGTACCACAGCGACCCCAGTACAGGGATAGCTGGATACCACACTGATCCCAGTATCCCAGAACCAGTACCCTAGTGACACCAGTACAGATACAGCTGGGTACCCCAGTGACTCCTGTACAGCCAGGGTAAGATATCTCAATTTTCCCAGTAAAGACAGTGCCCAGGTACCCCAGAGATCCCAGTACAGCCAGAGCTGGGCACCCCAGTGTTCCCAGTACAGCCAGCGTATGGCTATAGCTGGATTTGGGACCAGGACTGCTCCCATTGCCCCATTGTCCTCAGAGTGGATGCTGGGGAGGAGGTGCCCGGGGCTCTGCAATGGGGATTCCCAGGGTGCTGGGGTCAGACTCGGGGGGCACCCACCTTGCACTGGATGTAGGTGGTGCAGAGCTGCCCCGCGCCATCCTGTGCCACCACCTGCATGACGTGGGGGTGCTGGAAGGTGCCCTCGTCCACCCGCTCCACCGCCCGCATCTGTGCCACCGGGATGGAGCCGCACACCTGGGGACCCCCAAAACCACCACGGTTCATTGCACCCTCCCTGGCACCTGGCATGGGATGGGGGGCGTGGGCAGCACCCACCTGCCACTCGGGGCACTTGGAATAGGTGAGGGCCTCGGGGGTGAGCCTGAAGAACCTCTTCTTGAAGCGGGGCAGCAGTGTGGACTCCCCTGCCACGCGGGTGTGCAGGTACCCCTCCTTGATGGTGGCAGAGGGCGGGGGAAGCACTGGTGGCACCGGCCCCTCACCTGCTGTGGCACAGCCAGGAAGGGTGGCAGCAACGTCACCTCAAGTGCCACCACCTCCCAGGGTGATGGCCATCCTGGTAGCATCTGTGTGGTGCCAAGCAGGTCCCTCTCCCCAGGGATGCTGTTAGGGATGCTCTCAGGGATGCTCCCAGGGATGCTCTCAGGGATGCTCCCAGGATGCGTCCAGGGGATGCTCCCAGGATGCTCCTTGGAATGTTCCTAGAGATGCTTCCAGGCTGCTCCCAGGGATTCTTTCAGGGATGCTCCCAGGATGCTCTCATGGAAGTTCCTAGAGATGCTCTCAGGGATATTCCTAGACATACTCCCAGGGATTCTCCTAGTGATGCACCCAGAGATGCTGCCACCCACCAGAACCAAGCACTGGCATGTCCAGACCTGGCACCAGTGATGTTCCCTGTGCCCCCATGGTGCCCACTCACCCTCTGTGCTCTCCACCACGACCAGGCCATCCAGGAAGGCTTTGACACGGGTGACGCTGGGCAGCAGGACCGCGTGCAGCGGGGCCATCCAGGGCTCCTTGCCCTGCCCCAGCTGCAGCCCCAGGTTGCCGATGCTCTGCAGCGCCTGCGCCGCGCAGGGAAGGTCACCGTAGCGTGGGGGCTCTGAGTGGGGGGAGCACCTCCTCTTGATGCCCCCCCCTGCACCCCAGGGGCTTGGGAATTGGGAAGGAAAGCAAAGAAGCCAGGGGGATGATGGGACACAGCTGCTGCCCCAGGTTGTCTCCTGCACTGTGTCCCAACACGTAGTGGCATGGCTAGGGGATGGGCAGGGCTGGCTTTGAGTGGCATGGGATGGAGCCAGCCCGTGGCATGGGTGCAGGAATAGATCTGCCTTTCCTGGGGTCCCCAACCCTCCCGAGTCCCCATCTTTACCCAGAGGTCTCCATCTCTCCCAGCATCCCCATTCCTCCCCAAGGTCTTCACCCCTCCCCGGTGGTCCCTATCTTTTCCCAAGGGTCTCCATCTCTACTAGCATCCCCATCCCTCTCCAAGGTCCCCATTCCTCCCCTGGGTCCCCATCCCGCCCCGAGGTCCCCATCTTTTCCCAGAGGTCCCCATCTATCCCAGATTGTCCATCTGTCTCCAAAGTCCCCATCCCTCCACAAGATCCCTATATTTTCCCAAAGGTCTCTATCTCTCTCCGTGGTCCCCATCTCCTCTGAAGATCCCCATGTCTCTCCAAGGTTCCCATCCCTCCCCGAGGTCCCCATCTTTTCCCAGTGGTCCCCATCTCTCCCAGTGGTCCCCATGCCTTCCCAAGGTCTCCATCCCTTCCTAAGATCCCCATCCCTCCCCAGGGCCACCATTCCTCCCCAGCATCCCCATCCCCTCCCCAGGGTCCCTACCTCCCCCAAGGTCCCCATCCCTCCACAGGGACCCCATCCCTCTCCAGGGTCCCTATCTCCCCCCCAGGGTCCCTATCCCTTCCTAAAGTCCCTATTCCCTCCCCAGGGTCCCCACCTCTCCCCAGGGTCCCCATCCCTCCCCAGTGTCCCCATCCCTTCCTTAAGTCCCTATCCCCACCCCAGCGTCCCCGCCCCTCCCCGGGCTCCGCCGACCTTGGCGAGCAGGAGGAGCGTGCGGCCGGTGCGGGGTTCCGCGTGCTGCTCCCGGAGGTTGAAGAGCTTCGGGGTGAGGACAGCGGGGGCGAAAAAGCGGAGGAAGAGAAACCCGCTGATGGAGAAGTACCGCACGTCCTGACGGGGGACAGGGACAGCTCAGGGCTCGGGGCAGCGGCCCCGTGGTGGCATTGGACCCCCAGCCCTGCCACACACCCCACCTCGTGCTGCTCGGAGGGGAATCGCTCCTCCACCCGCCTGCGGAGCTGCTTGAAGGCCACCCTCATGAGGAGGGGACACTTCTCCACCGAGCCCACGATGGCATCGACGATGTCCCCCAGGTAGCCCTTCAGAAGCTCCAAGCTGCTCTCCCGCACCTGCGCCTCCGAGAGGGACCCCTTGAAGGAGATCCTCCTGCGGGGATGCCGCTGGGTCAGGGGCACCGGGGTGCCCAGGATTGGGCCACCCCGAAGTGGCCAAAAGCCATTGAGGTGACTCCCAGGCTCAGCAGCAATACTCCTCCCGTAGGGGACACTGGGGTGGGGATGGCTTGGGAAGTGCCCAACACCACGTCCCACACTCGCCTGCTGCGGCTCAGCTCCATCTTGCCGGGGTCCAGCTCCACGTACTTCTTCTCCTCGAAGATGCGGTTCACCACGGGCTTCAGGACCTCATGCAGGTAGGGCAGCCCCACAACCTGCAAGGGATGGGAGGTCACCATCTGTGTCCTCAAACTGTTCCCTGCCAGCTTGCTGGGACACAACCCAGCTCTGTGCCCCCATGCCATCACAGGAGGGCACAGTGGGGACACGGTTGGTGTTCCCTCCCGTGCTCACCTTCATAAACTGCTCCACCGACTTGGAGGCCAGCGAGTTGGAGCGGAAGAGGGTGTTGGGGTCCACTGGAAGAGTGCAGAGGCCATGGTGAGATGGGCATGGGGTGATGCCCCAGCCATTCTTGGTGTGCCCAAAGTCGGCTACATGTAGCCCCTTTCCTGCCTCCCACTTGGTGGCTCCACTCTTCTCCCCATGGAAGGGTCTGGAGTGGACTCGGAAGCCAGCAAGTTGGAGTGGAAGAGAGGGTTGGGGTCTGCTAGAAGAGTGCAGAGGCCATGGCAAGGTGGGCATGGAGTGATGCCCCAGCCATCCTTGGTGTGCCCAAATCCAGGGACACGTAGCCCCTTTCCTGCTTCCTCCTTGGTGGCCGCGCTCTTCTTCCCATGGGGGTCTGGGGGGACTCTGGCAACCCAGTTCCCCAGCTGGGGGGATGCAGGTGGTGCCCTCAGCCCTGGCACTCACCGGTCCTGGCCAGTTCACGGGTGGTGAGATAGTCCAGGAGGGGCACGGCCAGCCCTTGCCCCAAGAAGATCTTCACCAGCTTGGTGGCCACGTCCTGCCGGCTCTCCCCCGAGGTCACCTCCTCCAGGATGGCCAGAGCTGTGTTGGCAGGGGTCTGTGGGGAAGGCAAGGGTGGGCACAGCAAGGTCCCTGCACCAGCACGGTCCTGTCTCCCCCTGAGGGTCCTCCCACCTCACAGCACCCACCTGGGCAGGGCAGAGGACGGGCTCGGTGAGGAGCTGGATGAGGGGCTGGTAGTAGACGGGGGGCAGGACCATGTCCTCCACCAGGCGCACCGTCAGCCGCAGGGCACCCAGCTGTGCCCTGCAATGACACGGCTGGGCTCGGTCGGGTCCTGCACCCACCACCCTCCATCACCTCAGCCAGGATGGGGGGTTCTGCTCACCCATGAGCCTCAGTGGGGCTGGGGAGGGGCAGAAGCTGGAACCAGCCCTTGGGGGGGGCCGTGCACACAGTGTCCAAGGGGAACTCGACCTGGGGGGACAGAGGCAGGGTGTGAGGGGGGGGGATGCACCAGCACCCTGTGCTGCATCTCAGTTCCACCACAGCAGGGACCCTCCTTGGGTGAGAGTCCAGGACACGCTGAGAATACCACAGTGTTCCCAGTACAGCCAGCACTCAGATACCCCGTTGACTCCAGTACAGCCAAGGCTGGGCACTCATGTGTTTCCATACAGCCAGGGCCCTGACGCCCTCACGATCCCAGTACAGCCAGGGTTGGGGATACACCAGTGCTCCCAGTACAGCCAGGGCTGGGCTGCCCAGTGTTCCCAGTACAGGGATCAGGGTGCAGAGATGCCCCTGGGACCCTGTGCCAAAGTTCTCACCCGTCCCAAGAAGTCATTCTTGCCCACGATGTCCCAGTCCCACACTTCCACGCTCAGCACAGCCCCCCCAGCCTCGCCCTCAGCCACCTCGAACTCCAGCACCTCGTCCCAGCGTGGGAAACGGGTTTTCTTAATCACCTGCCAGGGACAGGGACAGAGACCGGTGGCAGGGGGGGAACACGAGGTACCCCCACCCCTGGCTCCCAACCCCTCAACTCACAGTTGTCTCCAAGGTGCGCCCACAGCACGACACACGGACAAAGGGGTCCGAGGTGCCCGAGAGGTCCCGGGGTGCCAGGTCCCTGCAGGAAGGTGGGTGTCAGGGGTCCTGTTCTCATCAGCATGGTCCTTGCACCCCTTTGCTCCACCCTGGGTGGCACCAGTAGGTGCTGGGAGGGGGCTGCTGGTGACACTGGGACCATATTTATAGAATCATGGAATGATTTGTGTTGGAAGAGACCATAAAGCACATCCAGTTCCAACCTCTGCCATGGGCAGGGGCACCTCCCACTGGATCAGGGGGCTCAAAGCCCCATCCAACCTGGCCTTGAACACCTCCAGAGATGGGGCAGCCACCACTGCTCTGGGAAACCTGTGCCAGGGCCTCATCACCCTCATTGTGAAGAATTTCTTCATATTCCCCAGCTTTCCTGCCCCAAACCCCTCCTCCAGTCCTTGGGGCCAAACGGCACGGTGGGGGGGCTCTGCTGTCCCTCCTGCTTGTCCCCATGGCCAGCCTGTTTCCTTGGTACCCGGTTTGGTTGCCATGGCAGTGGGATGCTGCCTCTGCCACCCGTCTGACGTCTGGCAGCCCCGTGCGTGGGCACACGAGCGCAGACACGTACGCGGATGCACACGCAGCCTGGGGCATGCCTCAGTTTCCCCAGTGCAAGAGCCAGCTGGTCCGATGGGGATTGTCCCCTCTGGGCCACCTTGTCCCCCTTGTCCTCCTGTCCCCAAGCATTCCCCACTGAGACCCCCCACATCATGACACGCAGGTTGTCATCACTGATGTCCTCAGGGAGGACACAGCAAGGACCCTTCTTGGTTCCCAGAGAAGAGGATGAGCCCTGTGCCACCACTGTCCCCATCCCCATCCCTTCCTCTCTTCCGAGAATAAGACCCCAACGTGGTGGCACCCCCGCGGTGCCCCTCCAGCCCCCCTACCTGGCCTCGATGAGGTGGCAGCGCAGCACCCGCGGGTGGCCCTGCTCAGGGATCCACAGCTCCAGGTGGATCTCACCCTGCACCTCCTCGTCGGGGTGTACGGGTGCCAGGCTGAGCCAGCTGTCAACACCTGCTGAGGGGGACACGGTGGGTGCCCCACGGTGCCACACTGCCCCCCAGCCCCCCCCCCCCCCCCATGCCCCCCACTCACCCCGTGGCTCTGCCAAGATCTGCTGGCGGCTGAGCGAGACCTTGCCGATAACATCGTCCTGCCTGCGAGGGCACAGCCACGGCGGGCACTGAGGCCATCGCTGGGGACAAGCCACCCCTCTGGGGGGGTCCCCATTGTCCCCCTTACCCGATGGTGTCTTCATCCAGCACGTAGACAGCGAGACTGTGGAAATCACCGGGCAGGCGCAGGGTGTACTCCTCTCCCCAAAAAGGATTCAGGCTCTTCCACACCGTGGCCGTCCTGCCAGGGGTGGCAGAGGTGGCTGCACCTCCTGGGACGGCGCCAGTCCCCTTGTGTCCTCCCCCCGGGGCTGGCACGGTGTTCCCCCGTACCTGGCCACCACCTCGTTGTCCACCTTGACCACGCAGTAGGGATCGCTGGAGCCGGAGCTGAACAGGGGATGGGGAGGTGCAGGGTCAGCCCACCCACCGGAGGGTCCCAACTTTGGAGGCTGCTGCTGAGGGGGCTCAGGGACACGGATCTGAGGATCCCCTCAAACCCCACCCAGGGGTGAGATGAGTTGTCCGGTCTCATCCACAGCTGACTTGGGATGGGGACAGCACCTTTTCCAGGTGCTCCTTGAGCTGGGGACCCTCCGTGGGCTCCCCCGAGCCATCGCCCACCCCACCTGTGGGTACCGGTGCCTTGCCAGCAGCACACGCAGTGGGGATGGGGCTCGCTGGACATGAGCAGGGGATACCGGGGCGGGGCAGGGTCAGACTCCCACCTGGGTGCCCCACTCATCCTTGGGGGCTGCTGCTGGGGGGGCACTTGAGGGGATGGATTCAAGCATCAGGTCAAACCCCACCAGAGAAACAGCAGCTCAGGGGTGAGATGAGCTGCCTGGACTCTTCCACATCTGACATGGGATGGGGATGCCACAACCCCGTGCCCGGTGCCCCCCACCCGTGGGTACCGGTGCCTCGCCAGCAGCACATGCAGTGGGGATCATTGCAGCCAGACCTGAGGAGGGTCAGCCACCCCACCTGGGGGTCCCGACCTTGGGGGCTGCTGCTGCTGAGGGGGCTTGGGGACACGGATTCGAGCATCACCTCAAACCCCATCAGTGAACACCAGCCCAGGAAGGAGGTGAGTTGTCAGGTCTCATCCACAGCTGGCTTGGGATGGGAACACCACCTTTTCCAGGTGCTCCTTGAGCTGGGGACCCTCTGTGGGCCCCACCCCGAGCCATCGCCCACCTCACCTGTTGTCACCGGTTCCTTGCCAATAGCACAGAGTTTCCGTGGGTGGCAACCCGTGGTGTCAGGGCGACACCAACTTGACTCTGGGCCCTGTCTGAGCTTAACCCCTTCCACAGGGGAGGATGATGGGATGGAGGGGGTGGGGGACAAATCCAGGGCTCTTCCACCTGGTCCTCAGCAAAGCCCCTTCCTTGCTTGTTTATGGAGGGGTGCTGGGGGAATGCTGGAGCTGTTGGAGGCAGGGGGTGACAGGGATGGGGTGGGGGGTGGGCTTCAACAAGGAGCCAGACCCCGAGAGGGGGGACAGAGGTGACTCCAGCCTCCACACCAGCCACGGGTGGGAGCAGTCCTGCTGCGGGCACAGTGGGCAGCGATGCATTCTGGCTAACAAAGAGCTTTGTTCATCCCTAGGGGTATCTCAGTGCCCCCTCCCTGAACAGCAACACCCCCACTCCCCCACCCCCCCAGCCACCTTGGCCAGTCTGTCAGGGACGGGCAGGCAAACTGGGCAGCCCCCTCGACAAGAGGGGAGCATCCCAAACGCCTCCACGGTGTTTGGGGAGGCTGGGAGCAGCACTGGGCACCGCATCCCTGTCCTGAGGGGTCTGCATCACCCCAGCCCCCCCCCCCCCGAGCTGGGCACCCAGCAGGGCACCGTGACCCCTGCCTGGTGGGGAAACTGAGGCAGGGAGGCTGTGTGGCTGCAGATGCGCCCGGTTTCCCAGGGCTGGGAGTGGCCGCAGTGCCAGGTTGGCACATCCGGATGTGTGCGGAGCTGCCAGCGTATCCACAGGGCTGGAGCAGGCGGGGGGCCCTCCCTGTATCCCCCCCCCTGCCCCGCAATCCCCCCCTCAAGAGTATGTGATGGGGCGCAGAGTGGGTGCCCACTATGTAAGCGGGGTGCAGGGGGTCTGCCCTCCCCTTTGCTACCCACAGCCCTATGGGGACACTGAGGGGAGGGGGGGCTGCCGGAAGGGTTGGGGGGCTCACATCTCTCATTTGGGGGGGGGAACCCTGTCACCCCTAGCACCCACCTTCAGTGCAATGGGGTCCCTTCCAGCATGGGTGCAAACAGGGCCCCCCCTCAAACCCCAGGGAGAACTGAGCACCCAGGGGTGTCATCCGTCCCTCCCCATTCCCCAGGGGAATTAGGGGGCTGAGACGCCCCCCCAGCCACTCACACATCCTTGGCGGGCAGGTCCTTCCCCTCCACCACCCGGCAGCGCAGAGAGGTGGCTTTGGCCATGGTGTCCAACTTAGGAGCCCATGGGGGGGCTGTGCCCTGAGCCCCCCCCGCTCCTCCTCCTCCTCCTTCTCGATCTCCTCTCGCCGGCGCTTCTGCCTTTTTCCTCCCCGGGGTTGTTTTTCTCGCCGCTTCGCTCCCCACCTGCGCCCGAGCGAGCGGCGAGGGAGGCGCGGGCACGCGGAGCGGCGAGTGGGGGGGCTGGCGGGGTGCCCACCGGGCGAGTGGCAACCGTGCTGGTAGCCGCAGGTTGCCCACTCAACGGGGGTACCAGTGTTGGGGTCACCTTGTTTACCAGTGACCACCGAGGTGGGCAACGTCCCCTGTTTTAGCGATGGGGAAATTGAGGCACAGGGTGGGCAAGCTCGGGGAGTTGGCTGGGTGCCCACTGGGCAAGTTGCAACCCTGCTGGTAGCCACGGGTTTCCCAGTCACCAGGGATTCAGTGTTGGGGTCTCCCTGTCTAAAAGAACCCCTGTCCTAGCGATGGGGAAACTGAGGCACAGGGGAAGCAGAGGAGCAGTGGGAGAGCTAAGGGGGTGGCCGGGTGCCCACTGGGTCAGTGGCAACCGTGTTGGAGGCCACAGGTTGCCCACTGAGAGGGGACCCAGTGTTGGGATCACCCTGTCTGCCAGGGACCACCAGTGTGGGCACCCCCCCGTGTTTTAGCAATGGGGAAACTGAGGCACAGGGCAAGCAGAGCAGCAGTGGGAGAGCTTGGGGCGGGGGGTGTGGCTGGGTGCCCACCAGGCCAGTGGCAACCGTGTTGGTAGCCACAGGTTGCCCATTGAGAGGGGACCCACTGTGGGGTCACCCTGTTTACCAGTAACCACTGGGGTGGACAAAGACCCCCTGTTCTGGTGCTGGGGAAACTGAGGCACAGGGTGGCCAAACTCGGAGGGAGTGGCTGGGTGCCCACTGGGCCAGTGGCAACTGTATTGGTAGCCACAGGTTGCCCACTCAGTGTAGACTCAGAGTTGAGGTCACCCTGTCTACAACATCCACTGTCCTAGCGATGGAGAAACTGAGGCACAGGGCAGGCAGAGCAGCAATGGGAGAGCTAAGGGGGGGGGGGCTGGGTGCCCACTGGGCAAGTGGTAGCCATGTCAGTAGCCACAGGTTGCCCACTCACTGAGGACCCACCATGGAGTCATCCTGTTTACCAGTAACCAGCGGGGTGGACAAAGCCCCCCCGTTTTAGTGCTGGGGAAACTGAGGCATGGCGGGGGGGGTGAGCTCGGGAGGCTGGCTGAGTGCTCACTGGGCAAGTGGCAACCCTGCTGGTAGCCATAAGTTGCCCACTCAGCGGGGGAACCAGTGTTGGGGTGTCCTTCTTTACCAGCGACCACTGGTGTGGGTCCCTTCCCTGTTTTAGCCATGGGGAAACTGAGGCACAGGGCAAGCAGAGAAGCAGTTGGGCGAGCTTGGGGGGGGCTGGCTGGGTGCCCACCAGTGGCAAGGCTGTCAGTAGCCACAGTCCACTCACTGGGTGAACCAGTGCTGGGGTCTGCCAGCGACCTCGGGTACGGGCAACCACCCCTGCCCTGTTGATGGGGAAACTGAGGCACAGGGTGGGCTGGCTGGGTGCCCACCGGGCCAGGGGTAACCGTGCTGGTAGCCACAAGTTGCCCACTCAGCGAGGGAACCAGTATTGGGGTCACCCTGCCTATAAAACTCTCTGCCCTAGTGATGGGTAAACTGAGGCGCAGGGTGGGCAAGCTGGGTGCCCGCTGGGCAAGTGGCATCCGTGTCGGCAGCCACAGGTCGCCCACTCAGCAGGGAGTGTTGGGGTGTCCCTGTCTGCCGGAGGCCACCAGTGTGGCAACAGCCCCCCCTCTTTTTAAAGATGGGGAAACTGGGTCATGGGCCATGGCAGAGTGGGGTCCCCTGGGTGGGTGCAACTGCGCTCCTGGCACAGCTGGGTGGCCCTCGGGGGATCCCCAGGCAGGAAGGATTGGCTGTAAACACCCACCCCGAAATCGGGGGGGGGGGGGGGGGCATGGGGAGGGGAGGAAGGAGCTTGGGGGATCCCATGGGACCTTGCTCCCCCCAATCCAGGACCGGGCATGGAGTGGGTGCTGGGGCCTTGGGGCACTGGGGGGGCACCAGTGAGTGCATAGGTCTTGGGGTGCTGGGGTCTTGGGGTGCTGGGGGAGGGGACAGACATCAGTGGGTCCTGGGGCCTTGGGGTGCTGGAGAGGGGACACACATCAGTGGTTGCTGGGCCCTTAGGGTGCTGGGGGGGTTACACACCAGTGGGTACTGGGGCCTTGGGGTGCTGGGGGGGATACACACCAGTAGTTGCTGCGGTCTTGGGGTGCTGGGGGAGGAGACACACATCAGTGGGTGCTGGGCCTTTAGGGTGCTGGGGGGGGGGGGTTACACACCAGTGGGTACTGGGGCCTTGGGGTGCTGGGGAGCAGATGACACACATCAGTGGGTGCTGGGGCCTTGGGGTGCTGGGGGGGGCACCAGTGAGTGCTGGGGCCTTGGGGTGCTGGGGGGAGTACACATCAGTGGGTGCTGCAGCCTTGGGGTGCTGGGGGAGGGGACAACACACATCAGTGGGTGCTGGGCCCTTAGGGTGCTGGGGGGGCACCAGTGGGTGCTGGGTCCCTAGGGGGTGATGTCACTGTTGGGTGGGGGTGATCGAGTGGGTGCTGGGCGCTTTCCGGGGGGGGTCAGTGCTGGAGGGGTACCAAGTGGGTGCTGGGCCCTTGGGGCAGGGGGTCACCATATGGGTGCTGAGTCTTTGAAGTGCTGCTGGGGGGTGCAGTGAGTGGGTG
>JAUMJJ010000169.1:740000-782503 GCA_033556795.1 Tapera naevia
TTCTCTTTATAGGATTGTGTCTTGCAAATACTTTCAATACCTGTAATTTTTCAATGTCCTTATACTCTTCTGAAAATGTTAATATTGTGAAAAAGTGGAAAGTGCCACTTAAGCCGTAGTGTTGCTTCCGACAAGAATGAACAGCAAAAAAATCAGCTTTTCTTCTTTCACAGAGCAAACAGGGCTTTAGAAACATACAAGCCTATTTAAAATAGCAGAGAGCACTTCTTCATTCTGAAATTCTGTTAGCTTTGTGCACCCAAGTAAACTTATCAGCAAGAGCAAGAGCCAGAGTACAGGTAGAAAGTGTTCTCTCCCAAAGATAATACCCCACAAATACACTGAACTTTCAAGAAAATACTATTCACCGCATGCTATTCATTTTTAAACAGCTGGTTCACAAAGAAAGCTACTAACAAATACCTTGTTAATAAAATCACAATTAAACAAATACATCTTAAAACCTATATTCCCTAAAAAAATCCTACCAAACAGTTCTATTGTCTAAATTAAGGCTTTTATAATTACAAGCAGATTCCTTGCAGGTGAAAAATGAAACAAATTTTTAATTTGTCCTTTTACTTCACATTTGGGCTTAACAAGATACTTTATGAAACACACACACAGGTGCTGCACAAAGATATGCTCTTCTCATAGCAGTTACTTTATACATAGTTGTTACCATGTAAGGCATTTATCTTCTGAAATGAGAGGTTCTCTTTTTTCTGTGTGACATTAAGACTCTTGCTGGAGCTATTCGTTGTATAATATTTGCTCCTTCTGTGTTTCTTAAAGGGTCAGTATGCTAGTATAAGGTATTGACCAATGTACATGGGTGAGACCAAACCTGAGTTGTTGCTTGAGTTCTGCTGGATGAAACAGATTCAAACCATTCTTCAATTATAATCTCTTTCTTCCTTCAAACAGCTGAGATTACCAGAAATGTGGAGTAAAACCCATCTTTTATTGGAGTATGAAACCTAGGAAACAAAAGGTCCTTGCTTCAGTTCCGTTCTGTTTTAAATATTTAAGTAATGCAAGGCCTGTTTTTTACTGTAGTTATTGGGCTGTCTCTTAACTGAAAAAAGTAGTTCTTCAGACAAAATTTTAAAGAGTAAAAGAATGAAGCAGCAAGTCCATTCAGAACTTTCTAATATAACTGACAAGTGGTTTTTATATTCCTTTATCTCTGTCAGGTACGATATTAAACATTCTCTGGTTGACACTGGCTACAGGAATTTCAGAAATGTAATAAAGCCATAGCTCTGCAGTGAAATCATCTATGGCGTGAGCTAATGAAGTTTTTGAAAAATGATGAATTTATCTGCTGTATGGAAAAGGCAAAAATGTTCTGCTTTCTGGATTTTCAAATGCATAAAATATTTTATTGTTTCTACAGTTTCTTTTCTGAGGTACTTTTCCAACAAATCTATTTTAAAATTTATTAAGAATGATTCAGAGAGCCTGGGATTATGCATTTAAAATATACGTGCATGTTTCTAACAGAGTTTCAGAATACATTATGCATTAGCTTGCAGAATTATAAAAATCAATTTCTCTACTGTATTTTTTGGCAGATTAATATCTCCATGACAAATAGGTATAGGCAAATGATATATTAGATAATTCTCTTATTGCTTTCCCTATTGTAGACTTGTAGTTTTCATTAGATTTCTTACGTATGGACAGTGACTGAATGGAGTATTGTAAGTGTAGATTCCTACACATATCTTAGGGATAGCAGTGTTACACAATCTTGATAAGCTCATATTTATACATTAAAAGTGTTCAGCTACAAAAAGAAATAAGTCTTTAAAGACAAGTTTTGGGTTGCTTCAGGGATTTCTGTGTGCAAACACTGCCCGATGAAGAGAGTAAAAAAAATTTGCTCTCAAAGTAGAGCAGATAAATGTACCCGATAAACCCTAAATGATGCAAAACACATCTGGCTTCAGGTTTTGCAGTGCACTCCATAAATAAATTTTGATTAGTTGCACGTTTGCCAGTCTAGAAAGCAAACTTGTGTCCAGTGTCTTCTCATGTGGGACCCACTTCAGGTTTTCTGATGAAAACCTTGCAAAATTTGTAATTCACCAGCTTTGTGAACTACTCTGTAGTTGTATCTGAACTGCACTTTAGTTTTTGGCTTGCTCAAAGCAAAGCACAAACCAGAATTCAAAGCTAAATATTCTTTGTGGGTAGAAAGAGGATAAAATAGTCACTTGAGTAGACTATGGATCCACAGCCAAACTTACAGATTACTTTTTTTTTTCCCTTCAATATACAAGTAATATGTATTTTGAAACTCAAGCCTCAACACTGGAATAAGAATTTAAAACCTGAACTCCATTCACTTTTCTTATTTGACTGATATAATTTTGGAAACAGAAGTTATTCTGCAAAATTTTATCTTCTGGAGTAAAGCCATAGTTTTGGGCTTTACTCATGCTTGTTTTGTTCCAGATAGGTGTTGAGCTCTTGGGAGGATAGCTTTTGGGAGTGGAAAAGGAGAAACAATCCAGTCTGGGCAGTAGTGGAGGGAGAAAATAAGTCATCTTTATAATTTATAATATTTATATTAAATGACATAATAAAAGCCCAAGTTTTGCTAGAAGGCAAAAGGACTAGGAACAGCCAGTGGAGCTGGATTTTAATTTAAACAAAGAAAAGAACAAATACAAGTACTATTTATCCCAGCTAGAAATTTACCTTTTAAAATATGAAAGTCACCACTCAACTGTGTTGTTTTTTCCAGTGTTTGAGCACAACATTAAAAAGTTCTTGATTCTAATAAAGGTCAAATTCTTTCACAATTGGAAGACATCTGTCAGAGAAGTTTGGTCTAACCAAACAGGATTTCCTCAACCGCTTGCTGCCTCAACCAATAGAAAAAGAAAAAAACCCCAAAACAAACAAAAACCTCCAAACAAAATAATACAAAACAAAACAAAACAAAACAACAAGGAGCAGCAAATGTTGAGCTCATATCTTTGGCTTTTCTATAGCTGCAGAAACAATCAGATGAGAAGAACTAGTCATAACATGTTTTATGGATTCAAGGGGCCACAGTTATTTTGCATAGCCTCATTGCATATCCAAAGTCATAAACTCCTTTCCACCTGAAACAGAGTGAGCCACAGGTTTTAAGTGGCAAAACAAGGAGTTTGGGTGAGAAACCAGAAACCGAGCTCATGAAACAGTGGAAGTCACAGGCAAAAGAGGCAACCAAAGAGCAAAAGGTGGAAGCAGGATTCTTCATACAGAATGGCACTGTATTGTATTCATGTGCAAAGGAGTATAAGCATGGCAGCTACACGATCACAGGTTTGGCACAGCCAGTGTAAGAGGTGGGAGCTCCACAGAGTGAAGAGCCAACTGAGATCTCAGCCTCATGACCATGCCACATCATTTCGAGCACCTCTAGTGTCATTTTGTATTCATAGCCCCAGGTGTGACAAGTGTGGTAATGATGCACTGCACTTGCACGGATGGACCAGAAAGCCTGGATACCTCTGCCACAGACAGACTGGATCACAAGGGAAGGGACTCAAAGCCAATCAGGTTGAGCAGGTTTACTCAGTCTGAAACTGGAGCAAGCCTTCTGGAGAAGTCTCCTGCACAGCCTGGATTTCTGGCTGGGGAAACTGCATGGTCCTTATCACAAATACCCCATTGAGCCAGGTGGTAATTGGGTCACACAAGGCAGGTGGATGTTCTAGAAAAAAATCCAAACTTTGATCCTTGAAAAAGGCGGGAGAAAGAGAGAAATTTCAGGAGTTAAACTGGAAATATACTTTATCCCAGGGCTGCTAATGAATATGAGTAGATTCTGTTCCGACTCTGTGCACAAAGCCTGTTTAACATAGCTCATAATGAAGCATAAGATTACATACCTACTGACATTCATCACACATTCCCAGATGCAGAATACAGATATCTGTAGCACAACTTGACCTGCACGGTAATGAGTAGCTGGGAAATGCAGAGACGAAGTAGAAATCTTCCTGGATAAGAAATGACAAGTCCTGCTATGAGAGCATAAAGCTTAGAAGATCTGTCCAGGCACGTATTCAGAGATCAGAAAACCTCAGTGAGACCCAGTGCCATGCTGTGGTCTTCAAAAAAAAAAAGAAGAGGATGTGACTTAAAATATTGCAGGGGATGTGGCTCTACCTAGACCAAAGTGGAGAAAAGACTTGAAGACTATGGTTATGTAGAGGCATAGTCAAATCTATTATACGATTGTTCTCAGAATGGAAGGTTCCAGTTGTTTGGTTTTGACAGAAATCAAATTTCTTATCCCTGCTTTCTTCCCCTGGCTTGCATACTTGTGGATTGCCTGCCACTTCGTATTCATTGGAAGGTTTGACTTCGTCTCCAAAAAAGTGCCTAGAGGCTGTCTGAGCTCTGGTGCTGTCAGAAGATTTTATGATGAAAGCCCAAACTGGAAATGAAGAGACCCCTTGCTACCAGCAGCGTACTGTCCTGTGAATTCAGGTAGTCTGATAAAGATTTCAAATAAATTCTTCAAAACTGGAATAACTTTGTTCCCCTATTGCTTAGGAGTGTCATGAGGGGAAATTGAATGTAGAAGAGGTTTAAAGTGTGCAGTTTCCTTCTGCTCCACAGCCATCAGCCTGAGGACTGGCCTACTTTTATTTTGGTATCATGGAAGGAAGAGCAATTAGCATTGCTGCAGTTCATAGGTTAAACCATGTCCACTGGCTTGAAGGAAAACTCTTCTAGAGGCTCAACAGGCTGAGCAGAGACCCTCTTATCCCATGAGACGAAGGAGGGAAATATGAGGGTTTGGCTTTCCATGCAGTATTTGTCACCTATAAAGAGGAGATAGCATATCTTCTCTAGGCAAACTGCCTATAGCTGTTGGGTTTTATGTCTTAACTCCTCAAAGCAGTCCAGTTTCTAGAGAGTAGTAGTCACGCCTTCGAAGTTATGGATCTAGCATCAGTATGTTTCTCAAGAATTCTCCACATTTCCCCACTTCACAGTCATTTTTCATGATTTTGGAACATTTGCATAAAGTATTTATCTCTTTGAAGGCTTAAAACTGGTATTGAAAGAAGATGATTAAGTATATCCTGAGGCGAACAAATAATAGAACGGTCTAGAAATGTGATCTTGTCTCTTTGCTCTTGTCTCTTGTCTCTGTGTTATTTCATTCACCCAGACGACATTATCTTTCCACCAGTTTTATTTTGTAATGAAATATTTCCTCTAATTCAGCAACCAATATCTTGTTAGATAAGAACTATCCAGCTACATAAATTGAGCCATATTCTTGGCCTTCACCTGTCTGTCTGCAAAAAATAAAAATGAAAAAATATGTATGGTGTTGTTCATAAAGAAGCCTGTCAGCACTTATCAATTAGAAAGGAAAAACTCAATCTGAAATGTGGAACAGAGATAGGATGAATTAAAACTGTTGGGAAAGAGTTATTAAATCCCTTATATGTTTCTTATTACTTGATGGTATAATTTCTTGCAGTTGAAAGATATAAATGGACTGCATTTAGAAAAGTATTGGAATGTTATTTGAAAATTTTTCTTTTCAGCAAAATTCTTAAGCAGATTTTTATTTTTAAACCAAGTCATACAGAAGTCAGTCAAGTCAGTCACTAGTTTACGTGAAGTTAATCATATGATACCTTGATTTTGGGAATGAATTGCCCTTCTAAGGCTCAAGGATAAGAGCAGTTTTCAACCCTAGCAGCTATGTGGATCATCTTGGTGGTGGTGGTGAGGGTATAAAACATGTGCAGCTGTGTCATAGCAGTTCCAGAGGGATAGTCTTGAATATGTTGCAAACAGAAATGTGATCAAAATCTTAGAAAAAACCATCAGAACCAAAGACTGATCTAGCCTAACATCCTGTCTCCAGCAGTGTTCAGTGCCAGATGTTGAGGAGAAAGACATATTTCTCTTGAATACTTTCCTAATATTCAACATTCAGTAATGTCCTTGGCCTTCATAAACAGTAGCCCCCAGTAGATATTTCTTGGAATTTACACGATTCTTTCTTGAAAGCCTGCATACTTAGGGAGTGACTACATCAGTGGACAAGGTAAGACACACAGACGTCATCTATTTGGACTTCTCTAAGGCCTCTGACATAGTTTCCCCCGACATCCTTCTCTCTAAATTTGGAGAGGTATGGATTTGATAGATAGACTTTTCAGTAGATAAGAGGACTTGTAGATAAAGTAGATAAAATTAGACGTAGTATTCAATGGCTTAATGTCCATATGATCATTAGTGACACGCAGTGTCCCTCAGGGTTCTGTTCTGGGAGTGTTGTCCTTTATTATCTGCACCAATAACATAGACGAGGAGCTCACCCTCAGCAAGTTTGCAGATGACACCAAACTGAGTGCTGAGGTTCATAGCCCTGAGGGACATTGATAAGCTGGGCAGGTGGCCTTGTGAAAACCTCATGAGGTCCAACAAGGCGAAGTGCAAGGTCCTGCACCTGGGTCAGTATCAATACAGGCTGGGGTATAGGGAGATTGAGAGCAGCCCTGGAGAGAAGGACTTGGAGGTCCTGGTGAGCGAAAAGCTGGATATGAACCTGCAATGTGTGCCCGTAGTCCGGAAGGCCAACCATCTGGGCTGCATCAAAAGAAGCGTTGCCAGCAGGTCGAGAGGCGATTCTGCTCCTCTGCTCTGCTCTGGTAAGACCACACCTGGAATACTACATTTACCTCTGGAGCCCTCAGCACAGGAAAGATATGGACCTGTTGAATCTGGTCCAGACAAGGGTCACAAAAAATGATGAAAGGCCTGGAACACCTCTGCAATGAGGAGAGGCTGAGAGAGTTGGGGTTGTTCAGCTTGGAGGAGAGAAGACTCCAAGGAGACCTTATTGTGGCTTTCCAATACTTCAAGGGAGCTTATAAGAAATATGAAGGAAAATATTTCAACGGGGCCTGTAGCAATAGGACAAGAAATAAAACTTTTAAACTAAAAGAGGAGCTTTAGACTAGATGTAAGGAAGAACTTTTTTTCACTGAGAGACGATGGATGCCCCATCCTTGGAAACATTCAAAGCCAGGTTGGATGAGGCTCTGAGAAACCTGATCGAGTTGAAGATGTTCCTGTTCACTGCAGGAGGGGTGGATTAGATGACCTGCATGATCCCTTCCAAGCCAAACCATTCTATGATTCTATGCTGCTATGATTCTGCGATACTTACCATGCACACTGTCATGATGCTCCCTGAGGAGCACCCTGGCTTAAATGTGCGCTCATTGCAGAGGTCTTTTTTGGGTTTTTTTACTAGACTCATCTTGTTTTATGTCCCATGGTTCCTTCTACATGGTGAATACTCTTTCCCAATAATTTTTTGCATTGTATTCGTTACCTTATTAGCAGCTACTAACAGCGACCTCAATCATCTTTGCCATAGAGATCTAATCTATTCAGTAGCATTTGATCATTCTTGTTGCCTTTTCTGTTTCTTCTGTGCTTTTGAGGGACCGCATTGTACTCAAGATGTGAGAGAGTAACCGTTATACAGTGGCAGGACCTTTCCTGCTTTGGTATTTATTCTTTTCCAAATAATTCCAAGCACTTGATTTGCCATTTTGATCCATACAGAGCAGTTGTTCTATCTATCTGTCTATCTATCTATCTATCTATCTATCTATCTATCTATCTATCTATCTATCTATCTATCTATCTATCTATCAAATCCAAGATCCTATTTCCATATAGAAACAATCACACCAGAGCTGCTGATAGCATAAGTAAAGCTCTAACTTTTTTCTCTGATATGCATCAGCTTACAGTTATCTGCACTTAATTTCATCTGCCATTTTTTTTTTTTTGCTTTTGTCGCAGTGCTGTGAGGCTTTTCTGTAGTTCTTTTTAATAAGGTTTTCTCTTTATGTCCTAAACAACTTAGATATAATCAGCAGATTCCAATATCTTTCACTCCCTTTTCCAGGTCAGTAATCCTGGCTTATATCCTTGTGGGCTCCCTGGAGGATCTCCTTCTGCTGTGAAAAAATTACTATTACGTCCTACTATCTAATTCTCTTCATTTTTTTAGCCTATGTAAGGCTTATCCATCTTATCCTAAGGCTGCTTAGCTCCATGAGGAGCTTGCTGAGGGACAGTGCTGCTATCTGATACCAAATCAGGAGCTCTGTGCCATCTCTTGACTTGCTGCCCAATGAAACAAGCAATAACGGTGCCTGAAAATCCCTCTGGTGCTAGCTCGAGGCCAGTCCTAATTATCAGGACCCCACTAACATCCTCATGAACATGGCTGTTTGGTAGCTCTTGATCCATTGCAATGATGTGGATATGTCTGTGCCCTCTGTCCCTGATGAAGAACGTTCCCTTCAGTCCCAGATGCAACGGGACAAGTAGTAACACCAGAAGATACAGCTGGGCACATACCTCACGCTACAAGGTTTCTCACAGGGAGCTTTTCTTAGCTTACTACAGATCTCTCAGCCATCCCTGTCATTTGTCAGCCAAAATCCTGAGGTAACACTATCATCCACACTCCGCTTCCACCTTTAACCTCTTGCAACCGTAAACGTTCATTAACCTGACACAGAGTGTAGCTCCTGTTACAAGTGCTCAGCATAGTGACAGGGCAGTTGTTCCCTCTCTCTGGGCTCTGTGAGCACCCAAAGAATTTTTCACCCACAGGGCAATAGTTTGTGGTAGATACAGCATATTTGGACAAGTGTTAACTGGCGTAACAGTATCATCCCTCTGTCAGTTCATGTGAGTGAGGTTAGGGTAGAAGAAGTAAGAGCACAGTTCATTGCAAAGAATCCAGGTGCTTTATTTTCAGGAAAAAAAAAGGTTTAAATTCAGAGTTAGAAAGATATATCACAGTTCTTGAGAATATTTATATGTCCTAGAATTATTTGACCTACTTGACTGAAAAGCTTTTAGTCATAGCAGGGCACACAATGGTTGGCCTTAAAGTTATGCCCTGAGGCAGCTCTTTTACTTTCTTTCTCCTCAGCATAACACTTGGAACCACCATTAGATAATAGATAAGTTAATTATCTATAGCAACAATCTGAAAACTATAACTGCTCATACACATTTTTAACCTGGCTGTTCTGAGGATAATGTCAGCTAAAGTCAAGTTTGAATCACAATGAGGGCAAAGGCTCATGGGAGCTGGGAGTTAGGCGAGTTGCTTCTCCAACATCCAGTTCCAGGTCTGAAATGAGATTGCCAAAATACAGTTAAGTCTCACAAGTGAGAAGCTGAAGTGGGGTAAAACTAAGATGAAATGAATTAGATATGTATTTGGCCATCATGGCCAGACTAACCCTATCTGTACCATTATAGTACCTGACGAAAAAAAATAAAAATTTCCAAAATCTCTTCGATACCAGCAGGCATGTCTTTCCTGTTATATTCCCACTCCTTTTCTGACGACATATTTGTTAACTTGTTGCAAGGTATTTGAAATTTTTATCACTTTCATGGACAAGCATGGTGCCAGTAAAGTGGACCCTTGTGATTCTAGTTTCTTCCACAGCAGAACATCAGAGTTAAAAAAAAACATTTTCTTTGTGGGGAGGCGCGACTCACTTGCCGAAGTAAGGCAAAATTTCATGCTTTTCTTCGTGGGACTTATCAGGAGAGCCTCTACTTATTAGATCATGGTCTTCTCTTTTAGTATTTCCATTTGGTACAAGCTGTAGCTTATCAAGCTGTCAGTAGAGTGACAGAAAGAAGAGGAATCAGCTCTGCATTAGTTCTTCGAGTTGTCACTAAAGATGGTCTCCCCTTTGCATTTGTGGTAGTGCTTTGGGAAATCTTCTCCCTCTGAAGGCATATTGTGTCTTGGGACAAGCATAGCCTTAAAAATGGATCCTATTGTTATTTTCCTCTGACATGTTGCTGCAAAAAGGTCTGTATTTTGTTAAATTTTTAATACAAAATGACACATCCCTGGGAGTCCCAGCTCAAAATCAGCATTTTCCCTCCACCCCATCAGGTTTAGCTATAACGAAACAGCTGTTCAGACTAAGAGATGATGACTTGACACCTGTGAAAATACAAGGCCATAAATACAATGATGTCATTGCAAATCTGCAGGAATTAAATAAACTTAAGAAAATTAAAGTGTCTTTATTTCACACCCATATTGTCCACAACTTAATCTTGACAGCGGGGATGTTGAGACATAAGAAGCTCAACACATACAGTGGAGGAAGCTGAAATCCTTGTCAGTAGGACAGAATTGTATGTCATGGCTATACCATTATGCAGTCTCTGATGTCCAGGTTCCCATTAAGTTCAGTAGACTTCGGATGTGGTCCCAAATTCCCAATTTACAACAACACCTTGTATATATGCTACCTTTTCCCTCTAATTCAGAAGTTTTATCAACCTGCAAATGATTGGAGGCTACGTTTGGGCTAAGAGAGTCATGAATCCAGAGCAGTGCCTATTTTCTTTTGGCTTTTGAGCAGTGGGCTACAAACCCGAAATTACAAGTTCTTCTTAGTCTTCCATCTTTTTCCTGCCCTGTGGAAATCACCTGGAGACTGTTAAGCTTTGTCCTTCTTTACTGCTCTCAAACCCAGCCTCTAAGAGTTGCAGCAGAAGCCAGAGGCATTCATCACCAGGATTTCAAAGGGAGAGGGCTGTGTTTGTGCACACAATATTTGAATGCATACTCATTGCATGCTTAATCCTCCTCAAGTGCAGGCAAAAAGGGGTGAATTTGCATATGTAAGATAGCCGTGGAGTGCCCCAGAGCTCATTTGGCTGAGGCTGCCATCTCCCACTTTGTGTGTGCCTCTGGTTTGCATTTGTCCATTTTGCTGACAACATGGAGAAGTGTGCAGCCCCAGGAAGGTTGAATTAAACTTCAGTCTTTGACAGCCTGCCCTCGTGCCTTTTCTAGCCATCTGGGCACTTCTTACTTTGGCATTACCCCTGTGTCACGGCTTCTGCCAAGACTTAGATGCTTTCGGCATGTGGTGAGGTTTCATTTCTTTGTGCCCACGTGTAGCCTGGAATGTGGCTCAATCTTTCTTCCTTCCCACTTCAAGGACGTGAAGCTGCAAAACCATGTTAGGAGAAAATCTGACCTGAACACAAGCATGGAGAGCTCAGTTTTGTGTGGATATGGTTTGACGATCAAAGGTCTTTTCCAACCTAAACAGTTCTATGATTCCATGATTTAAGAATAAATGACAGCATACTTCAGGACATTTTCCAGCATGAGATTCCTGTGGGTGCTTTCACTACAGAATTGAACTACTCTCTGCCGAATAAATGAGCTTACAAAAGAAGTAATTAATGTAAAAGGAAGGAAGGAGAATGTAGTATGCTCAAACTATTGGCACTGTCTTTCCTTGGGACAATTCAAATGACTTTGTGCCCTTGTGGCTTCAAACTGTATGGCTTTCATGTAAATCTTTCTAACTCATTCCCCGCAGAGACATTCACATACAGGTTCATAGGTCCCTTGCTCTTTTCTCAGCAAAGACAAGGTGCGTGTCAGCCCCAGAGTTTCTCTTCCATTCTGCTGCCAGGGAGATCTGAAAAGAAGATTAACAAACCCTATGGATCCCAACATCAGTTGCATTAGCCCACAGGGAATGATGTTGCAATGAATGATATCTGAGTGTGGAAGACATTTATCTCCATGGCAGCATAAGTTTACAAATATACCAACTGTAGCACTGTCACCCTTTTTCTCTCTCAAGCAAGTATATTCTACTTTGAGGACAACAGATAAACTGTCAGACTTGTGGTCTTTAAAGAGTTAAAGAGGCCAGAGGCAGTGTGAGAAAGCTTTTTTTTCCACAACATTTCTAACAAGCTGAACAAAATCCAGGCCTTGTTTAATGAGCACATATTTTATACAAATAAGCTCAAACGAGCTTACCCATCTCTAATTAAACAAGAAAGGAAGCATTTGTCCTAATTGGACTGCATAACTGAAGAATTAATTGTGTGGCTGCTTAGAATTGCAATCTAAAGGCCCAGTTCACAGAAAATACCTTCATGGTAGGACATACTGTATGCAATTTTGATCATGGGTTTTTTTACCAACACACAAAACAATGTGTGATTTTGATGCTTTGGGTTTGTTTCTTAAGAAAGACTGTTAATGCAGACATACACTGGCCTTAGTGGAGGTTAGGTATTTATTATTGCAATATCCTAATTAGGTCATGAGAGAATAGTTCTCCATTATTGTAATCAGGTACTCAGTTAATTCCTACAGCAAAAATCCTGTGCTAACTTATCAAAGGGGCGACTATTCCATTGACTTGACTAGATCTGCAGAAACAAAAAGCATGGCATGGGAATTCATATTTCCTTCTGTTAGGGTCTGGCACTGTGTATGGCATTGCAAGAAGCTTGGGAACTGCTGGAGTAATGTATGCTGTGTTGACAGGGTGCTCATTAAAACAGAGGGTGAACATCCATAAACTCCTTCTCCCTGTGAATCTTGCAAGTCTCTCCTGCTCTATTTACCTGCTGGAGCAAGTTTCAATGACTGACCATGCTATACAGCCAGCCATGCTGTGAGGGAAGAATGATGTGCACCCTGCCCCAAGCATTGCTGATGGGACTGTCAGCACAGCTCCCTCTCCAAGATCTCTGCCGAAGATACATGAGACGGAGAGCTGCATGGCTGTCAGACACAAGCCAGGGCATGCGGCACATTGGCAGTCATAGGAATCTCACTTTGGCTCATAAACTAAATTCCTTCTACAGGACCCCCACCCGAAACCTTTGTTTTCTCTGACCTATCTCCTGTGGCTTCAGCTTAATCCACCTATAGTAGTGGTTTCAAAGCAGGGTGATTTAGGTGCATGGCTGTCTTTTGAACTTTGTTGTGGACAAGGTGTTGAATTCCTTCAAAAGGCCATGGATTTCCCAAACATGCTATTGAGAAACAGTAACTACGAAAGCACCACCCATAATATTTAATGTGCTCTAACACTAGCAAAAATATAGGGCTCATGTCAACTTTGTCTTGGCAGGAACTGAGTATAATGTAGGTCAGGACTTGAAGATCTGGCTACATATGAATGTGAACAATGGAGAATAAACTATGAATCATCGAGTGATAAGTTTTGCAGCGTTCTTCTGATTGTTCTCTTGCAAGGAGAGTGCTGTTGTTCTGCAGCATAGGTGGTAACTGTTATATTAGCTGGTCAACTTTTGATTCCACTTGATCTTTCAACACATAGGAAATTTATTTGTAAGGCTCATTTCTTCTTCCTGTATCAGGATTTCATTTAAAAGTTCCAAAAGTGCCTATCTCTCTTTTCCTTATTTAGAACTTTATTTCTTGAGTCATGCCCTTTTTCATTTATTTTCCAAGATGTAAAGAAGTGGACAGAAAGATACAGAATCTTCCTAAATTAGACCCAGTAAGTAGAAATACAGACCTGAATAAGATACAAGAAAAAAATAAAGGCCTTCAAAAAAACCAATCATCTGTACCATACAGTCACTGCTGCAAAACTTGGACACCAAATTTAACATGGAAATGTACAAAACCTGGCAGAATTTTTCCTTCTGGTTCCTGAGAAAACCCTTACTCTCAATCAAAAGTTGTACCAGATATGTCAAGGGTGTGTGCACACTTTTCTGCAAGTCCTAAATTAAAGCAAAGGAATGTGAACTACAGCCACTAGAACAAAGGCTGTAAACATACACGGGCAAAGTTCTGCTCTGTGTGGTGCCACTTCTAAACCAAGATTTTCTGCATTTCAGGGTCCATGCAAAGAAGACTGTTGGCTCCACAGCAGCCATCCATCTTGCACTCGGGTTCCCCTAGCTGGGACTTGACATCTAATACACACCACAAAGAGCATCTACCATGATACTGGGATATAGCCAGAGGTGACAGCCTGACCCACTCCTCACTGAAAGGATATCTTTATAATGAATCTCCAACAAGTGAATTAAACAACAGTCATTCTTGATGTTTAGTAACTAAATCTTGAAGTTCAACCACCTCAGCTAAGTTTCTGTGGTCTTTAATGAGCCACTGTTAACCTAAACACTTCCGTTGGCATTTTAGAGAGGAAAAGGAGGCTTTGAACCTCCTTGCTTCTAGAAGGTTAAGTTGTAATGATTGATGCCCAGGATTTTGAATAGGTGCATGAAGAGGTGAATGCAACCTCCTTGTTGCAGGTAAAGTGGTACGAAGTTTAAAATCTAGCTTCTAGGATTGTTTTAAAATGGCATTCTGAAGCAGTTGGATGAAAAATATTTTCTAGTAGGATGAGTCAACCGTGCTGTCAAGAGCCTGTGGGGGATTACGACATTCTTTTTAATTTGTAAAATTGCCAGTGATATGAGGCCACGATAATGGAAAAAGAAGTCCCAATGTAAAATATCAGGTGAAACATGAGATTTTATATCCTGTATAAAAGAGCTCAGTGGTTGCAGTCCAGTCAGTCACTTAAAAGAAGAGTGCACTTCTCTATTTGGTGTTCTGTGGGAAATAGGTTCTACTGCCAAAATCTTAACACAGAGTCTGGCACAGCTGGTCAGTCTATTGCAGGGAGAGGAGACTGGAGCAGTCTAAAGATTGGATTGGCTCGCTATGCTAGGGAAGAAAATGAATCTCTTGAGAAAAGTCTGGTCTTTGCCTGGCAGCATGTTCATACTATCCAAGTCCTGTCAGTAGAGGAAATAATACTTTACAAAGTTTAGGGAAGTATATGTTAAGATCTTCGTCCATGGGGGAGATTTATTGCAGTACTAAATATTAGGCAAAGGAGTTCATGAATACAGCATCCTCAGGCAATCATCAGAGTTTTTAATTTAGACTTTTGAAATTATTATGGAGCATTACTCATTGTTTCCCAATGCAGTCTGTATATCTTGGCCTATAGTCAGTCTGTCTCACCACAGGAGTGAGGAGTTAAGATCTACCATCACTCATAGTGGTTTAAATTCTGAGAAAGTACTTGAGGTCAGTGAAGTCATATGGGATTTATGCAGATGTAAGTGACAGTAGAATTATTAAGTGCCTGTTTAATACCAGCATAATTCTATGTAATTTTGTGATTCAGGCTCTGTTTCTCACTTCTTTGCATTGGACAAGTTAGAACAGTGTTTGACACATTCTTAAACAGTGGGGTATAATTTATTACAATCCAATTACAAAAGCACCAGAAGAGAAAGGAATCAATTAGTTAGGCTGGGAGGGTATAAAGAGCCGCTGATAACATACACAGAGCCAGAAAGGAAAAGGAAAAAACCTCCAAGGGTCAAATACAGGAAGGTCTTGCCTCTTCATGAAACTCATCTTTCTTTCTTAGTTGACAAATGATCATAAATTCAGTAGCACTCAAGAAGCACCTGCCTCTCTCTAGGTCTTGGGGCAGAGGCAGTGTGTGCCGAATCTCCAAGGCTGCCTGAAGGCATAGCAGGCCCAAGCTATTTTTGGAGTGGTATATTGACAGTGATTTATGCATAGTATGACAGATAACAGCAGAGAAGACAGTCTTTTTGTTAAAAAGAAGTTCCAATGGAACAGTATGTTCTGTGTAACCCCCTCCTGCAAGAGAGCTTGGGGATACAGTGTGCACTATCAAAACACAGCTGCAGGCAACATATGTAATCAGCGAAGACTTGTTGAACATGGGCCAATCTCAGGAAAGCTGTATGTGATATTTTCCCTGCATATAGATGAGTTCTACCAGTGATAACTTGTGTCTTGAACCAACTTCCTGCTCAGAAAGTGAAGGCTCAGAAATTGTATGCTCAAAAATTGTATGATCAGAACTTGTTAAGAAATCATAGATTGTCTCTAGAACTGCAGCTTTTCTCTCATGAAGGACCACTTAAAATTATGGTTGTAGGGACAAAAAAATAAAATTCTTCAAATGTTTTGTACTTATCTATCACAATGAGGATGAGAGTTCACCATGTAAGACTTTCTGGAGTTAAAGTCATCCAAGCTGTGCTGAAAGCATTACATCTGTAACTTTCTTGCATCAATGGAGTGTTGCCTGTGTGCCTAGAAAATCAGAACTTCTCAGTTTGGCGCTGCAGGAAGCACATAAACCTGGCAACGAGGGATCACCTCACTGTGTGTACCACCTTGTCCAGGCACACCTTGAAAATGTTATTGAAGAAAGGACTCTGAGGGGCATCAGAAAGCCAGCAACCTCTCCTCTAACGCACACATCCTTTGCATCTTGTACTTGTGTAAATCTGTACGGTGTTTTCAAACATCAAAACATTGTACTGCTTGTAGTAATAGAGACAAATTGTTTAGCTTAATGGCTTTAACCTATTGCTCAGTTGGCTGTTGCCAACTTGCCTCCTTTGATGTGATGAAGGTTTCAAGAAAGATCTTGCAACATGTCAACTGGCCAGCCTCTTTCCTATGGAGTCTAATTTGAAAGTGTTTGTTTGTTTGATTTACCGATGTCCCAGTCATAGAAAATCTTCATAACAAAGCTTGCACTTGTTATCTTTTCAGATTGCACTATTGGGAAAAGATAGAATACAAAATGGAAAAGATAAAACCATAAAAAATTGGATACAGTCAGATGGCTCAAGAAAACAAAGAGAACATCAGCAGAACTTAAGTTCAACTTCTTGTTGAGACAAAGTTTAAAATTACTTTCAATTTTCAAGTAATATATTTCACAGCCTGAACATTAAAAACTCAAACGCACGCACCTATAGGTGCTTTAAAATTCCCCTCTCGGAGTAGCAGAAGAATTAAAGTTCTTCCTTTAACCTGATTTTCTGTGACTGGGATAGTCAGACAACCACATTCTGTGAGTAAGTGTGCATAAATACATATTAAGAAAATAGGTGAATGGGCAGGGCAAGCAGACTTTTTTTTGATGCCTCAGTGTGAGGAACCTTTCAGCACTGCTTCTTGAAAGCTCAACTTCAGGGTGTACTCAGAGAGATCTCCCTATGGTAAGTGTTTTATTCTTTTGATAAAATAAGAATTAGAAGAAAGGGCTAATTTGATTTTGGTTAAGCTGCATGATGCAGCTACTTGAACCAAAATCACACAAAGATTAAATACATTCTTCATTCTGCTAGGGTTACCTTCTAATTTGTATTTCCATCATGTGGCAAACAAAACCAGAAAAATCAACATCTGAGTCCTCTCTTTAGGGCCTGCTTGTCATACTCCACCTGTGTCACTTAAAATGCATAAGTGAGATAACAGTAAAAGATATTGCAGCAAACTCTGCTTTATGAAACTGAACAACTACTTCATGGTCAAATTCTGAATCCCTTGGCATTTTTACCCTTAAGATAATTTATTTGTTCCTGATTGACATAACATAAGGTGAACAACTTTGGAAACTCAAGCAGCAAAACCATCAACTTCTGTTACTCTAGAAAAACTATAAAAATTATACAACAACATGAATACTGGGTCAAGAGAGAAGACAAGAAGTTACATATGGATACGAGAAACCAGAAGATGGTAAGCCTATGACTTCTGCAGTTGCTAGAGAGATTATAAGGTTTAGGTTTCCATTTTGTACATTTTCTTTGACAGTAGAAGATTAGATTACTTGAACTGTCATCCAAGAAAGAGAGAAGACCATCAAACGAAATGGATTTCAGTTCAGTTCTCCTGTCCCAGAAGCTTGCCAAAGGGAAAAGAATTCTTCAGTGTGCGCTATAATCTACCCAAATGGTACTGTCCTAAGATCCTTTGCAGAAAGAGCTACAAATCATAATCTCTTGCAGTGAATAAAAATGTGTAAAACAGACACTGGCACTTCTCCTCAGTAGTAATAACATCATTAGAAATAATTACAGGTCAATGAATCTTTCATTGATAAAAAGGTCTGTTATGACACCTATACAGTCTGGTATTGTTAAAAGGATCATTTTTCCAAATATTTCTATACTTCTCATGCTCTGAAAATTACTGCTGTGCATGTAGGACTGCTTAAATAGAAATGCTTTAATTTATATTCAAACTAACAAGAAAATTCTGTAATTCGTTGGAGTATAAAAAAAACTTCAGATTTTGTTGTTGGACATTTAAGACCTTAAGTGAATTTGACACTTTCCAACCTACAGTTTAGTAGACAATGTTTGTGTATCCATTTTTATGTCAAGAATCAAGCATGGTAATAAAAGCAGAAGTAAGGGAATAATTTTACTTCATCTAATTTTCAGCAAGATATTGCAATTGCATTTTCTTCCGTACTCTGTCTCCTTTACTCCTCAACGTATCACCCTGAAGTGATCTTTCTGTTCTTCTGTTCCTACTTATGCTCCTCTTCACATTCTTTTTTATCATCTACACCCCCTCCTACTTTCTTTTTTTTGGGAAAAAAAAATCTCCTCTATGATGTGCTTCTGGCGTTTCTCTTCTGGTTTTTATTTGTTCTGTTATCCACCAAAATTTACTAACTTACCATTTGTAAAAGAATGCCAGCTGAGCAGGTGGATGAGTATGTCTTTGGCTCTGCGTTTTTCTCCTAGGCATGGGAGGAGAGCTGGATGGGATGAGACAGCAGCAATGAGGTGATGCCGTGTGGGTAGTGCATCTCCCTTTGCCATCTTGAGAAACAAATGCCAAGCAGTAAAATACCTTGAGCAGGTACAATAATATTGCAATCTGCCACCACAATCTTTGAAAAAGAGTCCTACATTGACAGAGTTTCTGGGGTAATTAATCAGACAGGACTCCTACCTTTGGTTGCCTGTTTCCTCTTTTGTTCTTTGTGAATCTCATGGCAAGAAGTAGGGACACCAACACCAGGAATGCCAGCTCATCTCCTCACTTTTCTCCTGAGGCCTTCCTGTGTTTTTGCCAGCACCTGACTCATTAATGATCCATTGGATAGGTAACCTTAAAGCCAGAATCCCAGGGAAATGCCACATATCTGATTGGCTGTCCTACTCGCTTGTATAAGCAGATTTTTAACAGTAATGCTCTCCGTTCCAAGGCAGTCACTGCTTACTCTGAAAAACAAGGCCATACAAGCCAGATCAGGATCATCTTATTTTACCATATATATGCACTGAAATCAATGGTGCTACTGGTCTGTTGAAGGCTTGTTGATGAAAATGAGGGTCGTACTCCTCTCAGCCTAACTCCCCATGAGGGTGCTTGTAATGGCAAGGTACTCAGAGGAATACCACAACAGTCTTCCTAGTGCACTCCTCCATCTCTCACTGTGGTAAATTACCATTGCTCAAGAAAGACAGTAATAACAAGACAAGCACCTGCAGTTCAAGGGTGCTGCAGCTCTGTTTCTAATGTGTTTTCTTTGTGTTTAAATGAAGATATACAATTAGGACCCAGTGAGGACAATGTGCTCTCTAACTACCATGCAACTATTCATAGCGTGGTACCTATAGGCCCTGACCCAGTATTTGCACACAATGGATGTGATTCACTAGGACTTCAGCTGCAAGAGTTAAAATTATTCTGTGCGACTGCCACATCAGGTTAGCTGTGTGCCTCTGTCAAGACACAAACCCTCAGTGAAAATAGAACAGTAGTGCCTGTATTTCAACAATTTCCAATTTAGATGTTGACACTGTAATTGTTCTTTGAAAGATTGAAAGTATATCCTTAAATTCAGCAATGTCAAACAAAGCAAAGCACAAATCCTTTGATGCTTAATGAATACGTGGGGCCAAATGAAGTTTTCAGCCAGACTATTTTTTTAATTTTACTGTCCTCAGTAGGTTTACACAAGTATGACTGGAAACAAAGCTGTCTCTCAAATGCTGATCTGTAATAAAACTCTGGCCAACGAACATCTATCTTGATAATGCATATGCTGATTCTTCTGCAGGTCAAACATCCATGTGATTATTTATGAAAGCCCTGGGTAGTACTGGTAAATCAAAAGTTCAAGCTGAAGCTTTACAGGAAAACATCAGTGTTAGTATCCTTCATCTTTGCTCAGAAGTCCTTCTAACGTCAATATTGTCTCCATCTGCTAGGTGTTTCAAGACAATAGCTCAAGAAATACCCCAGGTGATGACCAATAATAGAAAGCTAGAAGCACTGTAGCCCGTTTCTTTTCTGTCTGCACTCTGAAATACTTTGGAGCACATCTGAAATCATTAAGATGAATAGAGCACATTTTGTTTCCTAATAACTTATTAACATTTGTGGAGATTGTTGTTTCTTCTTGAGAGACTGATACGTTTATGACAGGTCTGGCGGAGTTCTGTCAGTGTAAGGTTACTTAGACAGGCTGAATCAGTATTTATGTTGCTGGCAGTCATATGCTTCAGTACTTGTTCCACAATCAAAGGAGCTTAAAAAGACAATGGAGTAGAATGATCTGGTGGTAGTTCATCCAGTGATGTTTCATTGTATATTCTGTCAGAGACAAAAAAGGGATGAATGGGAGGAGTTACTAACACTGCGTACTTTCAGACAACTGATAAATGCGTCAATTAACTGGTTGTGCCGGGAGTAATTTCTCTAGAAGGTTCAGTTGCAAAGTTTATACTAACCACAGAATGGAAGACACAAAACCAAGCAGAATGATGATGTCAGAAAACACACAGAGTTTTGTCACATACATGTATTTGCAAATACATCTAGAGATATTTTCCTATTTCAAACATATTTGTAATACAAAACATGCATTTATGCAATACCAATGCTACTTTCTCATTGGATTTTCCTTCTGACGTTGAGGCTTTCTGGATTGACTATTAACAGACAAAAAGAATAGCCATACTGAGCTCTCATCCCTTTTGGATTGCAATGGGGCTGAATGGTTGCTATGAGTTTTCTCCACTGGGGATGTCTCTGTGCCATTAGCTGATACGTGTGTCATTAGTTGTATGTGATGTATGCAGAATGTTGAGGCAGATACAGATGGCCTTAAAGGATTGTTATGATTTAGGTGCATCGTGGCAACATCAAGGACAGCAGGAGAAGATACTGCTTGGCTGGATTTGCCCTCACTCTGTCTGACATCCACAGCAAAACTGAGGACCAATATCTTTTCAACCTCAGACAGAAATGTTTGTCTCCTGGAGGACAAGTGTATTGGAACACCCATGATAATACCATAAAGAGAAAAGAAATATCACTATGCTCATACACTATAATGACAGTGTTTTGACTACGAGGCATGATAAAATCTCTCCCTTTAGTCCATGACAAACCCTGAATCAAGAGGTGTGTGTGTCTTCAAGGAAAGAAGTTAAAGGCATAGCTTTCTTCATCTAGGCGTAACATCTTTTCATAGCTGTAGCAACAAAAGAAGATAATGGAATTTTCTCAACAGCTTAAATTCACAGACTTGTAGACTAAAGCCAGAAGGGCCAAATATAGCCTTGCCTTCTACAAAACATATGCCAAAGGATGGCAGCTGAAACCTTAATTTCCCTCCTTGTCCCTGCTCCTCCACAGAACAGCCAGCATAGTGACTTTACACAGCAGTAAACACATCACTGTGAAAATAATGCATTAATCTGCAAATGGCAAATCATACCATCCTCTAATGACTTAGCTCTGAACTCTAAAGAACTATTCTGGAAGAATGCTGCTACAGATCAAATTGTAATAAAGATCAAATATATATATTTAATAAGGAAAGAATCCTCTGTGACATCACAAATGAACGCAAATGTTCGTATGGACAACAGGGTTAACAAAAGTCACCTTGTTGCACAGCTATTTAAATTTCAGTAACACCATCAGAGAAGGAGCTCTGCCTTCCAGGTGTCACTGAAATAAGTATGGCACCCATGTGCCTTGGGACCAAGCTACTGATATGCCATCCAATTTCTGATTCCACAGCATAACAAGAGTTATATCAGAAGAGTAAAACCAGTTTTGAGTTAGAACAGTAAATTTAGTCAGTATTTCACAGGAGAAAACAGGATTGCAACATACATTCACTGGCTGAACATCCTGAATTTGCAACAAATGGTACACCAATACATCAATTAATTAACCAATGTTTTTACAGCTCAGCTTCTCTCTCAAAATACAGATTGTAGAACCATAGAACATGAGGTTGGAAAGGACCTCAAGGGAGGTCCCTGGAGAGATAATTACAATGGCTGATTATTCTCATTGTCAAAAATTTTCATCTTTTATCCAATCAGAATCTCCCCAGGAATAGCTTGTATCCATTACCTCTCATCTTTGCCATCTCATTCCTTATAAAAAGTAAGTGTCCATCTTTTTTGTAGCCACCCTTAAAATATTGGAAATAGTGATCAGATTTCCCTTAAGCCTTCTTTTCTCAAGGTTGAACAAACCCATTTCTATCAGCCTTTCCTCATATTGCAGGCTTCCCAGTCCTTTAATCATATTTCTGGCCCTTTTCTGGACCCTCTCCAGTCTGTCCACATCTTTTTTGTATAGCAGGGACAGTATTCCAGATGCGGCCTGACAAGTGCTGAGTAGAGTGAAGACAAATGACTTCTTTGTCTCTGCAGGTGACGTCCTTGTTCATGCAATGCAGCATCCTATAGGCTTTCTTTGTCGCAGCAGAATGCTGTTCATTCATATTGACCTTTTTTCCTACGAGGACCTCCAGTTCTTTTCCAGAGGGCTGCTCCCCAGCCAGATAGATCACAGCCTGTGCTGCACTCATGAAATGTTCAACAAGACGAGCACTCACCACAATATCAGGGACTTAGAGTGCTACCCTGGGCTTTAGGCCTACAAGCAGATTTCACAGCCCTTCTCATATGAACGTCTGTGCCCTCTTGATCCATGGTTGCAGTGCTCCTGGTACCTTGCCCTCCCAAGGGCTATTTGAATCTCCCACAGTTGCTCCTGGCAACACCCAAGCCGTGTCATCCTCTCTTGTAAGAGATGCCAGCTCCCGGTGGGGCCCTCAGCTCTCACTCAGGTGTTCCCAGCTCTGGAAGCCTTGTGGTACGCTTTGGTCTGGCACCCAGCCTCACTAACTGATATCTTCCACCCATTTGCTTAACATTGGCCATCCTTGCCTGCAGTTGTATGCTCCTGCAGGTACATAAACTCCAGTCTTTCCCTCTTAGTTTGTATCCAAGCAAGCAAAACCACCTCCCACTTCATTTTTGACCATGGTCACTTCCACTTGAGTTGCTACTGCCCCTTTTTTCTGAACAGTTTCTGCTGTTCTTATCTACAAGTTTGATTTAGCAGTAGCAATAAGCCACAGGTTTTATGCTTTCATAGATTTTATACTGTAAAGTTTAGGATCTTAGTAAATCTCCAGCCAGTGCCTCAGACTGTAATTAATTTGAGCGCTGGGAAGAACTGAGAAGGACTCTATGGCTATTCTAGGGTCACCAGCCTCTATAGCGAAGACGACCTCGGGAATTTATCAATGAATCTGGAGTATTTTGGGGTTCCTTTGTTAATAAAATCTAAATAAAATATCAGTTATCATCACTATAATTGTGCAGTTACACAAGTTATTTCAATCTGATTAGAAACAGCCCTGCATCTTTTTCAATGGCTACATTAGAACCTATCTGTGGAGAAAAAAAAAAAAAAGAGGTAAAACCAAAGAAAAGCACTAATTCAGACTTTCAGCTTTCTCCCCTGAATGATGTGGGGAAGGAATGAAGAGAGAGAAAATGGTCTTGCTTCTCACCTTTTCCCCATTTATTAAAGTCTAATATTTCTTAGCTAGAAGGGGGACTAAATAAAAACCAGGCACATATTATCTGTGGGTTTTTACATTAGATCAGCTGAAAACCATCCTCTTTTACTGGGAAGTGTCTGTATTTGCCAACAATTCTTTGAGTCTGACTCATTTCCTTATTACCTCTTTCTCCTCCTCTGTTTTCCCTTAAGGGATTGACTTTCCCCCACCTCAAACAAAAAGAATTTCTTTGGCATACGAAGGTCAAGGGCAGATTTTCTAATGTCTGCCTGCCTGTGTGCCTCTCTCTCTCCCCCTCTCTCTCCTTCTATCTATCTACTTTTATAAGACATCTATTTTTGTAGGCTCCTGGAACACATACAACAGATTTTACTGCATATTGGTGCACTTCTACTTTTTAAAGAAGATGAAGCCATACGTGCCACTTAAGATTTCCACAGAGTTAATGATGTGACCAGGAAGCCTACATGCTCAGTAGCCATACAGTAACACAAAACAACATACATAGTGGCAGGAAAGATTTATTTTAAGACCTTTCTCAGCTCTCGAGTATGAAAACAGTCTTCCTGGTGAATAGTTTGAAGGGGCAAAAACAACTTCAATGAGCTGTTCTCTCTCTCGCGTCCATCAACACAGTATGACCATGAGAAAGGTAACATGTCTGTTGCTTTCTATTTTGATGGTGCCCAACTGGAATCTTGGAGGATGCACTTTGAGCATTAAGGGTGTACTGAAAGAATTTAACACTGCCCTTTTACTGCCTTTTTTTTTTTCTGGCACAGGAGACAAATGTACAGCATATGAAATAGAGACTACAGCAGAAAACCAGCTGCAACATACATAAGACAGACAAAAATGCTTTCGGCCTTGGGTTTTTATGATTTAACCATCAAGGGAGCAAAGGGTGGAACACGAAACTGCACCCTTACTATTAGCTAAAGAAACAGATGCCAAGGCAATTAGTCAATCCAGAACAGGAAAAATCCAAGAGCAGTGCATTTTCAGCAAGCAAGAAACCTTTCACTTCTTCAAATCCCATTACTCAGTGGTGGTGTTTTGTTTCCAGTCTGAGAGAACATTCTCTCTCTCCTTGCTTTTTCTCATTTATATTTTCCTTCACCAAATAATCAACAGAAAATTTGAGAAAAGTTTGGTGGATAAAGTTATTGATCGAGTTAGGATTCAAAGCAATACAGTCCTAGAAAAAAGCGTGACCAGAGAAGACCTCTGGAATTGCTATATCCTATGACAGACCATTAGGCCAGGAGCATATTTCATCTTTCATAACCAGAGCCCAAAAAGAAGAAAAAGCTCAAAAGTGAGTAGTGATCTGGGATGTTCATCCTTAAATATTGTAGCAGAGCCTGACCTTCAGGGAACACTAAACTTTCTTCCTGAAAGTCAGATGGCTTTTCAGCATCTCAAACTGAGAATCAAAAATGGAGATAATAGACATCATTTACCACTTTTCAAAACTAAACTCTTGGTATGCAGCATAGCAACCTACAAATATGCCTTTTTCCACACTCTGGCCATGTAAATGATACTGGCCATCGCAGTGAGTCAACCAGTTGAAATGCTAAGCAAACTTTACAGCATTTGTACAAAGAGATACTGGAATTATAGACTATAAGCCTTTTCAGGACAAAGTTGAATCTAACAGTAATGCTTTCTGTTGGGAGCAGTATACATGACTACTACCAAAACACACCTCCTGCCAGTATTAATCTACGCAGGATTTTATTTATTACTCCTAGAGTGTTATTCACACCATCAAATTTGGACATCTCACTTGGGTATGATTCAGAGGATCAACATTATATTCCTTACAGAGTCAGAAGAGAGAGGCGTAGGCACTTCCCAATCAAAGGTAATTTTGTGTTATTAGGTCAAACATTTAATGCAACAAAAAATATAGGATTTGCATGCTTCCTGCAAGTGCCTTGCTGGCCTCGGTAATTTTATGATAGAGACATGAAACTCCCTAGCAACACTGGGTGGGATTTCTTTGAGACGACACAGGCCAGTGGCATCCATTTCTCCTTTCCCTGTCACCATGGTCTCACTGGCCCCTCAATCCCGTCCTTTTGTTTTTTTGCTTCTTAGTGTCACAGCCACTCTGCACTTTGCTCCCTTCCCATGACAACCATGAGCCTCTAGGTGAGAATGGGGGTTGTGGAGACAGTGGCAGAGGGATGACAGCACAGGGAGGGACAGGCACATGCATTAAGGATGCATTAAGGATGCAAACAGGCATGTATAGGCATGATGAATACTGTAGATGCAAGTGGCAACTGCTCCTGATGCAGTCTTCAACCTCCCTGACCAGCAGACTTGGCTTTCTCCTGTTCCCTGTAGCTGTCAGCTCCTGAAATACTGTTTTTTGTTGGTAAACAATGCAGGAAAAGGTAGAGGGGTCACCTATACAGTTATGGTCTGCAGTGTCCAGTGCATGAGCTGAATCAAATATGGCATTAAAGCATACTGCAGGCATACCCCCTCCATGTATTTTGAACATTTTGATGAGCCTAGAAGCAGAAACTACTCAGGAAAATTTTGCTCCCCCACTGAAAGTTTAGACAAAAGTGGCAAAGAGGAGTTTGAATGTCAAAAAAGTAACACCTCCAAAGATCAGCTGTGACTGTTATTCTTTATACAAACTGAAGAAATAAGGTAAAGAGAGAGAATATGCAACATTATAGCTAAAATTATAGCTGTTTTGGCCAGCCCAGAATGCTATGGGCTTCCTGCTCAGCGCTTAAGCTGAGAGTACCTGAATGTGGACAAATTATGTAGTTGTAAAACAGTTATTAAAAAAGCAAAAACTTCCTGGCTAGAAGAGGAACTCCTACCAGAAGGCCTGGGAAAGTTAATCCTACATTTCACATACTGCTGTATCTTTAAAATTATTAATGTAAATTCAACAAAAGATATTGCCCAAGGCATGACAAGTTTTCAGTATTTTATTTTCATTCATTATGTTTTGAAATAAAAGTCCAGGTGAATTTGTCCTGTTTGGAAACCTGCTCTTTCACAGTTGCCTGGACTCTGCCCTATCAGAAATGAATGCGGATGTAAGATTTTGGAGTTGTCTTCATCTACACAAAATCCATTTTACCCCTCTTTAAGTAAGATATATTATAATAATGCTTTGCCAGTGTAATTCCAACCCAGGAAAGGTTTAGAGGGTGTTCTTTTCTTACGACTGTTGTACCATGTCGTCTGAATATAAAGCTGGCTTTTGTTACCAATAGCATTAAACTGGAAAACAAAGCTCTACATGACTCAACAATGCTTGAAAATTATTTAATCACAGCCCACAATAAAATTTTGCAATTATGAAATATATTTTCTTAAGCTGAGCTCCATTTTGTATAAACAACAATAAAGGAGAAGCGCTGGAAGGTATTTATGAACACAGGGAGTCAAATGACCACACTCAGGCCAGGACAGAATCTGTTGTGAGTGGCAGCACTGCCCTGGGAGCACTGGAAGGTGATAGGGTCCCATGGTTCTTGAGGAGAGCTGACACCCTCCCAGCCTATCACACTGGGATGACTGAAGCATGATGGTGGTGAGAGCTGCGTAATGATGGTAAGACAAAGCAGTCAGAAGGAGAAGGCTTGCAGCAGTCGACCGTGCAGGTGAAGTGTCTGCTCCTCTCATGTGGTAGTCTCACCCTCAGTTTCTTGGTGTTTAAATACAATTCAGTCTGTCTAGTGCCTCCATGGTTCATTTATGCTGTGTTAATCCACATGCTGTCTTGCAGAACAGAGCAGCACCTCTGACCTTCCAGTATATTGTGAACAGCCACAATTTGACTTTCCCTCTGGGAGTTAGTATTTTAGAAAGAGTTGACTGCAGCATGGAAGGCTTGGTAAATTCAACTTACAGATGTTTCTGCAGACACAGATGCTTGAGTTTCTTGCTTGTTGGTTTTCTCCTTCATGACAAAGCAAATCCATCATTAATTATTGACAACTGTGGTAACAGCTCTGGGACCTATGTTCTTGACTTGAATTGAAATAAATTCAGCAAAAGTTCAGAGAGGCAGAGATCAGAGTACGCGCTTTGAGCCTTATGAAATCTTGCTATCTCATTTAAAACAAGAAACTCAGAGTAAATAAAATATAAGAAGGAAGGATCTTTCCTCTGGTCTCGAAGTCTTCTGCACTCTGTCCCTACGCACAATTGCTTGTTGTATCATCTCGGAAAAGTTACACATGAAACTAGGACCATTTGGAACATAAGAGAATTGTGCTTTTACATCCACAGACATGGAGTTCTTCCTTGCAGAAGACATTGTGCATATGTGTGTGCGGAGAACAGAGCACCAGGAACGGAAATAAAATCACCAAGAAGTGCTAGGAGAGTACTTTTACTCATACAGCTGATAATTGTAGATGATAGTCATTTTGGCTCTCCCTTCAAAGTCTCCAGCAACAGCAAATTGAAATCAAAACAAGAAAGAGAAAGGAAGATGAAAGAAAGAAGTACTAGAGATAGATTGAAAAATGATACAGAGAACAATTTAATCCATGACTGAAGATAAAATTATTGCCAAGTAATATTTTACTCGATCAGCCAAGGCCGGTGATTGAAGTAAATCATACTTAGATGTTGTAAATTTTCTGGTTAAGAGTATATAGAGATGTTGAGTAACATCACGTATTTCCTGAAGATTCTAATGCTTTGCATCTACCTTTATTTCCACTAAGGAAACAAAGACACAAAAAAGACTCTCAACATAATTTACAGAGAGGAACTCTGGATCATGTACATGACAGTTTCAAGGCCCTAAATATGGAGGTCTTTTAGAAATAAAATCAGATTTTCTAGCTGAAGAAAACAAAAAAAAACCTGAAAGAGTAAAAAAATAACTGTTGAGAGAGAGCCGAAGGTAGACAGCAAGTGCCTGTTCTTTTTCTTCTGTTCATTCAGTGATCATGCATCATAGCCCATAGTAGCTTTTGCAGTTAAATCATTGATGCTATGACTGAAATAATAATGCTTGGAGGAAGGGAACAATCAAGAGCTCCAAATCACAAGCTCTGGTTTTGCATAATTTTATCTGTGTTACTTTTCTTTATTTTGACTTCCAGAGGTAGCGTGATGACCTGAAAAATGCTCGAAATCTTTGCTCTTCAGCAAGTGCAATGGCAGCTGTAGTGAGTATACTGGATTCCTTGTTGTTTCAGTCTTTCCATTCCACATGGAAAGAAGCTGCAGGCTTTGAGGTCAGTTTGTCTCAACTCTGAGATATCCTGTCTACTGCCTGGCATGAGAGAGGAGGCTCTTGACATCTGCCTTAACGTGGGAGCCTACTGCCACCTCAGATACCCTGCCTTCCTCTCTGTGATATCAAATCAGGATCTCCTACAGGTTCTGTACTCCTTTTATGAGCCCTGCAAGGATGTCTCAGAGGCTGAATCATGTTTCAGGAGGAACCAGGTGCTTATGTCTCACCTGTGGTGTCTTTACACTCCTGGTGCTAGGTATCACACTTTGATACAGGTGGAGAAGGCAAATAGATGGGCCCCAACTTTGAGAACAGGTCTGTCTCAGGCATGTTTTTTATGAGAAATAATGTAAATATTTTTGACAGTATACATACCAAACCTTTTGAAAAAAAGGAGGTAGAATACTGAGGGACAGGTGATGCTGTTAATCCATAGAAACACTGATAAATAAACATTAAAAATGCAGTGTGTGCAGTGATTTTTAAAGTTTTCATGATTCTATTCAGATAATTCTTGACCTGATCCAGGCCTGAACCTTGTGCCAACTTTTTTTAAAGATAGTTTTAAAATAGTTCAAACCTCATTTTAACTCATTAAAAAAATTAATTATTTGTTATTAAATCAGAAAAAAAATATTTGTATCTAAAAATCATGTCTAGTATATCTGAGCCCGATCCACTGAATTTTTCATGGATAATAAGAGCAATGGATTTTCATCCTTTCTGTACAAATCCTAGCACATCCATAGGTATGATAGATATATAATTTACTCACTTTAAGCCAGTTTGATTGAAGACTGGCAGTTGAACTATTAGACAAACTACAAGGCCAAAAAGAGCATTTTTTTATTTTTGATAATGTAGGAAAAAGTTAACACAACCTTGCCAGGAGCAAACACTTAAGCTTCTGTGAACAAATTTTGGGCAGGTAGGTAACAACATGCTTCTGGCTTGTCAGATTGTTTCGCTTTCTAAAGCAGTAGTTTGGGAAGTGGAAAAACATATTAATAGAAGTCAACTCTTCCATATTATGTGCCAAAAGCTTCCTTAAACATGGAGTGGAATCTTTTTCTCTTTGCTCTTGTTGAGATTTTTCTCTTTTCTTTCCTTTCCTTCTTTTTCTTTCTTCTGAAAATTACAGAAGAAAGGAATCATATATTGTCATCTGCGTGTATGTTCATGCTTGTTTGAATGTGAGTCAGACATTAGTCTGTAATTTAATTGAAGCCCATAAGGTTTATGTTGGGCTGGATGCTCAGCAACTGCGTGTTATGCCTGTGGCCCTGAGTCAGAATGAAAAGGGACAGCATTTCAAGCAAGAGTTTTTTTGTAAAATTAAGTCTATGATGAAGAGGAAAATTAGTTCTCTTCCCTTCACAAAGCCCTGTATTACAGGTGGGAAGAATTTATCCGCTTCAGTTTTACTCTATGAATATGTTACAAAAATTTCTAAGTTTTCAGCTGCTTGTAAGACCTACAGAAATTTAGGAAGACAACGATTTGAAAGACCTTCTACGATAATAGTTATTCATAGACTCAAAAACATGCATTTGGAGAACTAGAAATACAATAATAATTACTATGCAAGTGTATTGTATCTCTTATCCTTTAATACTCTCAAAGAAACAGTCCATAATGATGATTTAATTCTTATAATAACGTCAATTCTTTGTCTGCATTCTTTATTGCTATACTAGGTAAAATGTAAATACTTTATTCAGGTTTTACCATAAAAACTAAAATGAATACTGTATCAGCAACTGAATGTACCTGCTCGTGTGTCTCTGGCCAACCAATACAAAGATGGTCACCTGTAAAAACTGACTACATTTTAAGAGTTCAGTTCTCCTGTAATTCAAGAGGCATGATGCAAAATTCTGCTGGATTCTTGCTTTCTGTTGTGCTTAGCATTGCAGCTGTAAAGAACAATATGGTTCTTCTTGCAGAAGGGGGTGGGAAGGTTGTCCCTCTGTGAAGGAATGGAATGATTCCACCCAAAATTCAGTGTCTTTCAATGATCTACCATAAGAATAGAGCTACCTGAAAGGAGACCCTGCTTCCATACAGGTGCTCAATGCTTCCACCCAACACTTCGGACAGCTTTCGAGAACCATGCTCGTTAGCTTCTTGATATTGGAAAGAAGTATACCGAACTCCTCTATTTCACCTTCTGTGGCCACTCCAAGACCGTCATCAGCAGAGGACATTGCTCAGATACCTACCTAGATATATGCAGCAGTCTGGAAATGAATAGGAATAGCTGGAAATGAACCCCCAAGAACCTTAACAGCAGCTACTAACGCAAGCTGCGATTTCAGTGTCAAGAATTATCGATACTGCATGTAAAGGATCAATCATTTTCCAAAGATGGGTGATACCATGAAACACAAATAAGGTATGGAAGTGCAGGCTTATCCAAAATGTTTTGGTTCTCAGTGGCACCCAACAGTACATTTAAATAAATGTTTGTACCTTCCATATAGTAGTCCAGCTATTTTATTATTTGGCAACTTACTGGAAAAATTGTGTTTGATTATTTTCCTTTTACAATCATTTCCTAATTGCAAACCATTACTGATGTATTTTAAGAACAATTTTCTTTGTCACCGGATGCTAAAGGCCAGTAAAATACTTTGCTTAGAGAAAGTTAGAAATTGCTTTCTTTCTCCTGCCTTGGGAATTACAGATGTTTCAGTGTTCTTCTTGCTTCCTTTGCAGACATTGGCCTTTAGCTCTTGAATTATTTTAGCCCAAGGATCAAAGTAAAAAAAAAAAAAAACTTCCTCAGCTGCCAAATGTCAGTGCATCTTTGTTTTGGGGGAACAGCCTTGTTTTACAGGAGGAAAAGAAAAATATTTTAAACTACCCTGGTACCAGTTAGGAACATATTAGTACAACACTAATTATAAACTGGAATGTGTCGGAATTAAATGAGTTATGATCTGGCGAGGACCTGCTAACTATAGTCAGATACCTAATAAAGTTTAGACATGCAGCTGTGAAGACTCCTGGATCCTTGCCACCTTTTATTAGAGTGGCGCCCAGCAACACTGCTGTAGTTAAGGGTCTGTCAGCATTTCCATTATAAAACCCTATTTTTTTAGGGCTTTGTAACTTGCCCATTTTAAATCACATCAAGCTGAAACTTGACATTAACATTGTTAGGAATAATTTCTTTTAATACAAAAATGTTACTTGCATTTCTGCTCTGTCTTTGTCTCAGATTCAGAGAGGTAAAAAAATAAAGTAAGTGCATGTCATATTTTATTAGAAAAGTATTTTTGTCATACTTCAAAAAATCTAAATAAAGCAGTGCCTGAGTTCGAAAAATGAATATTTTTAGCCTCTTAAGGCTGAATTCTGCTCTTGGATTCCCACTGAGGCATAGGCAGAGAGTACAAAAGATGGTATTACATCCTAGTCTCTGAAACTACTATCTTGAATCTGACCTGCAGTTTTATATGAACTAGAAAGAGGGTTTGAATAAAACACCAGCTGATTATCAACATTGTGCATTGTGATCTTTTGTGTTTCCTTTTTAGTTTTGCTTACTTTTTAATTTTTACAGCAGACTTTTCATTTTATTTCCTATTTGTTTTCTATCAAAAGCTCAGGTAGTTCAGTCTGATGTTCATACAACGCCAGAGCAATGCAGATTTATACTATCTGAGGACATGCTGCTCAGCTGGTTACACATTTTAAAATGGTGATCACTTATCAGGAAAAAAATATGAGCTTTCAGTCTAGATGAAAATCTAGAGGGGAAATTGAGGGAGGAAGGTTCTGTAGGGATTGAGATATTTTTTTTTTGCCCTACTATGAAAGAGACAAAGAGCAGCTTTGTTAGTCACCAGAAATACGCCAGTAATTGGGGAAATCATTTCCAAGATAGCGAAAATGCCAGACACCTGCATATGTTGTCAAGTCATCACCCAGTCTCCCCAGTCCAAGCCGTGCGAACAACTGAAACCAATGAAACATAATGATAGATAAACCAAGCAGTGATGTCTAGAGCTTTTGGTACTGGGAATATTACATGGATCAGCAAGCAGCCAGTTCAATGGTCGAAGGCCCAGCACAACCAGAGTCCCTGTGTACCAAATCTAGATATTCAGGGCAACCTGGGGTCAGAGCATGAAGCAAACCTAGGTACTTGACCTGACATTCCCTGTAGATTTACCCTTACATCTTGCTCCTGTGTCTTTAGAGGTGGTCTTGCATCTCTTTAGTTGCAACTCTGGTTTACAATGCTCAATCTAGCACATCCCTTAGTTCCTCTTGTTCCCATTCCGTCTGTATCCTATGTTTGATGCCTGTTCCCTGCCCTCGACCTTCTTCTATGCCCGAGCATGGCTGTATGTATCCTATCTGACGATTAGATATACTGATCATAAGGGACTGACTTTGAGTGGCTTTAGCATGACAAATTCAAGGTCACATCAGCGGCCTTAGCAAAAGAGTAAGCTAATGTCCTTAGCTTTAGAGTTTGTGTTGGGCTAAAATGCATACTGGACTTTAACCATAGTTCAGTTGACACATGGTAACTGGTTAATCCTTCTGTTACCTGTGCATCTGAAAACCATTTTTGAAAATCCAGCCCCAAGTAGCTCCTCCCTCTCCTTCCCCCCAGCCCTGTCCCCCCCTAGATCCTCAGAGGGGTGGGCATGGTCTTTGGTTCCTTCAGTGATCTGTCAGGAACAAATCAATTGGCAGTGTAATTCTGTAGCTTTCTAACAAGCTAGTAAAATTGCTTGGACAGAATCGAACTTTAAGAAGTCTGCAGCACACACTACATAAGGTGTCACAGTAAGCAGTAGCAGAGGTGTAGTGCTGAAGTCATGATGTTGGTGAACCATTGCTCCCAGTAACTCCAATCAAGCTGATGTCTAACGTTCAGGGTTCATAAAGTCAAGAGAACTAAGTACACATGGGTATCTATCAGAGCAGTAAGTTAACACCTCTTAAGTAGACAGAGTAAAACTTCTGCTGTGTTGAGTTTCATTAGTCAGTGTCTCTCATTCATTTCTTTCAAGTGCTACATACTCACCCTTTCGTTTATGCCTTTTATTATGGTGTTCATTCCCACCTTCCCCAGTCCAAATGGAGAAGCTTATTGGCATTTTTGCTCTATGTGTGAAATCAAAGTTGCAGATTATCAAATTGCTGACCTCTGGATTGTTTTCCAAGCAGTACAGGAATACTCATTAGGCAGCACCTGAAAATTAGGCAGGTTGCATAGAAAAGCCTATAATATGCAACTGTGAAGGTAACAGCTCAAGCCTCCTGGCCGTGCCTTAGGGAGTGCTTTGACAGCAGCGGCATAGTGACACAAACAAGCTTATCATGGTTGGTCTCACCCACCTGCTCCCCCGAGGGAGAGAACTCTGATAGCGCCAAAATCACAGCAACAGCCACCCCAAATTTCAGGACTCTAAAGCCTGGGGAAAGCCTCTTTTTTTGGTCTATATGCTGATATATTCACTTTTTTCTCCAACCAGAGGAGTATTTTCTTGCCAAATTCAGAAGGAGCAGATTAAAATTTTTTTTTGCCTGAAGGAATATAAGAACTTAGGCTGCCTTAAGCTGTAACGAGAGTGTCTGTATTTTTTCTGTATTCATAGTTCAAACAGCTTAAGGTCTTAATATCCAAACATTTCTAGCCCCTGAAAATCTGTTGATAGGAAAGTGCTAGAGCAAATTATTGGAGTGTGAGTGTAATGCTGATTGGCCAGGTCAGTGGAAACAGCTGTAGTGGAAAAGTGTTTTGTTGGTGTCTTGGCAATTGACCTCTGGGATCCTTCTGTTGGAAGGAGTCTCCTTTGCTTTTTGTTCTGCATCAGCATGAAGGGAAGACACCAGATTGGCACAGCCTCACATAGGAGCCAGCCGTACACTATGAGCCACAAAGGCAGGCAGTCCTCAAGGAGACATTGGTAGCCTGCAAAAGACAAAACCATGGACAAGGGTGATGTGACTACGCTTACAAATGCTTGCTTGGGAGCATGCTGGGCTTGCACAGCCCACAGGTAGTATCAGGGATCAGGGCAGCAACAGGCCTAGATGGGTGGTGGCTGTGCCCAGTGCAGCTCCTCGTACACCCAGAGGTGATAGGCATCAACACCCACCCACTCACCACCAAGCCACAGAAAACGTAGTTAATGTACCACACACAGACACATGCAAGCTGGGGGTGCTCCATGTCTTAAGGTGGTGGAAAACAGAAGTGGAAGAATGATGGAAGCAAGAAATGTGCTGTTGAGAACCTTGAAAATGGGGTTTGAAGGGAATACCCCTCACTTCTCACTTACCTTCTTAGTGATGTTCCTCCAGACTCTGGGAGAAATGATTCTTAAAACTACATTAACTGACACTACACAAAGATTTTTTTTATGATAGCTGCATTATACTGTGCTGATGGCTTTAAGATACTGAGAAACTTTATCTATTATTTAACTGAGGAAAGCACAGTATAGCACGATTTTAATCATCTGCATTTTTTCAAAGACAATAACAATCGTGTCAAATTTTAAGGAGGTTTTTTTGCAGCAGTACATTTTATATCTCTTGGGCCACTCATTATCAAATGATCACATGAAATATTTTGCTATGTCCCTGCCCTGAGCTGTTGCACAAACTGACCTCTCATTAATAAAATGCCAATTCTATGGTTCCCAAAATGTGATTCCTTTGTGTGAGATCTGGTGAAATTGAATACAGATAATACCTTCTGTAGAGGAAACCAGAACCTGGGTCAGACAGTGTCAGAGGACTTGACAATAGCTATGTTCCAGAAAACTACTTGCAGCAGCAAGCTGCAAAGATAATCCGTGTGCCCACATAATTTCCACTGAAGTCATCCAGAGGAGTCCGTGTGTATGCAGCTAGTCATCAGATGCAGCATATAAGTCAGCCTCCACGGAAATGATTTAGAACAGGAAGGGCCATACAGAGGCAGCCTAAAATCCACCCACCTCCCTATAGATGATGGAGGTTCAAAGCACAGACTGACACAGAGATAGTTATTAGGAAATATTACTTGCAAGGGGCTGCTCAGTGAGGCTCATTATCCAACATGGAAAACACAGTAAACTGCAAGAAAGAACTCATCTCCATGACCAGCAATGTTAACATCAGTATCGTGGGGCATGATTAACTGCCATGAATAGTTCGTGTTTGTCTTAAATCAACATGTCTGGTTCATCTGCTATGCAAAGGCTTTGCCTTTGTTTTATAGAGCTATAGGGAAAGGCCTAGTACTGCTTAACTCACACAATAAACAGGTAAAAAATGGAATGCCTTGGGTCACATCAGTGTGTATGTCAAAGTTCGGGAAATTAATGGCATTGGAATGCTGAATGAAAATAAAAGCTGGCAAAACACCTTGACACTTCAAGGTGTCCTGACACCTTGAACTAACTTGTAAACAGCACAAACCTATCAAAAGCCAACAAGTCACTGAGATAAGTTCTGGTAACATTTTCTAGAAATCTGCCGTATACTTGTGCTTGCAGAGCAAAGTTAAGATGCAACAGTAAGGAGAAACTATCTACTACACACCATTACTTATTCCAGCATTTTGTTTTTTCGTGGTCTGACAATGCTTTAATAAGAGAGATCTCTCTCTACTGCGCAAAAACTTCCCTGGGAAGCAAACAGTTCCAGAGAGTTTCAATTCATATTTACATTAGGACCCATTTAAAGAGCACAATTAATGCAAAGAGAGTTGAACAGAAATGAGTGTCACTAGAGCCCTGTAACTATTCACCCATTCTCTTTTGCTGCGTCATGCTGAGTGTCTGTAATAGCAGAACAACTAGGTGGGACATGCCAAAGAGTCAGCCTGGCTTCTCCCTTTTAAGGACACTGCACTCTACACTCTGGGCTCATTTGTGATTCCCACTTGCAGCTCTCTACACCACTCTGGTGGTTTAGAGGGACTTAGCCCTTCAAAGCTACCTTCACTGCTGCCAGCAAGTCTAAATGCCTCACTGCACCATTATCCATTGGCTATCAGTGCAGTCTGATAGCCAACAGAGCAACACAGTGTTGCTGGCTTCGCCAAATGCCTAAACATCTTCATCTGGAGCTGGAAGGGCTCAGCCTGACTGAAGAGGATCTCAGTGTTGCAAGACTGAACTCATTTGTATGCTGTTTCTAACTGCCATGTAGGTCTGCAGAATGAGAAATAACAGTGTCCCATTCTTAAATGGATCCCATTTAAGGGAAAAATTCAGACTCGTGAAAACAACCACAGCTCGGACATGTAACTGGCTGAAATACAGCCATTTTCCATTAGTGGAGGCTGAAACTACAAAAGATGAATATGTTTGGTTTTCGTTTCATGAATACTTTATTAGGGATTTAATTGGACTACAGTACACGCTTAGGGCAGCCTTTGGATTTTAAGAATTTTTGTTGTTGATTTTTTTAATGTTCACAAATTAAGAAAGTGGCTGACTTCTGCCCCAGTTCATTGAAAGCAGAGTAGTAGATCCATCAGTGTGCTAACTCTCCATTTCCACTTCCACCTCCTCTAACTTATCCTGGGGATGGTGATCTGGCTACAAGAAGAGAACAGCTGCAAAGAAAAGCCTCTATATTCTGGAGTTTAGAGAAAACTCACGTCTGTATGAGCTGATGCTCAAGATACTGTGCACATCACTAACATCTCTCTTTTCCAGTAGCTGCTACCATGCTTTCCAGCAAACACAAAAAATGTCTGATTGGAGCCATAGACTCCTGGCACAAGCATTTGAAAGGTGCAATGAGAACCACTCCATAACACAACCAGCTCCACCTCCCTTGGTTAAAACTTCTTGAAAGTGCAACTGGCACATTTAGAATGTTAATAAGCATTTCATCAGCCATTAAAACCATTTGGAGTTTTTTGGCTTTCTTTTTACTGCTTGTAAGTTTAAGTGATCTAGCAAAAGTATGTTGTTACCTGTGCAAATCTCAGGGCAGATATGCAAAGAAACAGAAGATGCCTATGCGCTCCTCTTGCTGCCCAGTAGTCCTCACAGGCCCAAGCTGCCTAATTGCCTCACCTTCTAAATTGTGAATGAATTCACCATATTTCTATGGTGTCTGAAGTAATCCTACTGAAGTAAATCTCATTTAACAAGATGTTGAAGGTGGTAACAAAAGCTGAAAAGCAATGAAAGCTGATGCAACATATGCCCCTAGCAGGCTGCCCGTGGGACATTAATGGAGGGAGGCATTGTTCTATAAAACTGGAGAATGTGAACATCATTTCCATCTGCAACTGCAGGTACAAGGAAATTGATGCTTATGTCCCTTGTCTGAACATGTATATAGTTTTGTCTGCTTTTGCTGAATGGCTGTGAGCTGTTCCCTCCACCAAGAAGGGACATGAAACAGCAGTAAAAGGTACTAGAAATACATTCTGGTTATGGACAATAGCAAGTAAAAAGTCAGAAAGTTAATCTTGAGCGACTCTAGGCCACAGAAAAGCCAACAGCTGTAAAGTCATAGTACAAGGCCTAACGCTGAGATCCACAAAATAAAATTCAGCTCTAAAATGCAAGTGAACTTCAGAAAGATATACAGGAGAGGTGTAAACTACAGACTGGCTTCAGTCACCCAAAGCAGGGGCCAGAGTTTGACTCAGCAAGGACTGAATAAAATCTAAATTGAAAGATTAGGAAAAACTCTGTAAAACTTTCTCTTTAATGGTCTAGAAATCTCCTTTAATTATGTCAATAACTCTTGATCCAGAAAACAGGAGACACTGAGAAAAATAAAGAATATTTTCTGTATGTTTAAAGAACTTAACTTCTATATCTGCAATACTGGTAGGCTTCAGCAGGAGTTTGTGGGTACTCAGCAGGTGCTCAGCTTTCAGGCTTTTGCCTTGTGTGTTTAATTATAAAAGCAGTGGAAGAGTTTTGTATATAGAAACAGCAGGTCACTCATATTAGAATAACTTAGACCTAAAGATGTCTTAGTGTAACAGACAGCTGGAACACAATAGCTCTACCTCAGGCAGCTGACGCGAAAGGGCTTTGTTATTGAACAGCACCCTGACACCAATTGGGGGAAAAGAAGAGAATTAGCTTGCCACAAAACGGTGTAAACATCGAAACAAATGCAGTGCAAATAATAAGGAAATCTGGGAAATCTGCCAATATAACGCTGGTCAAATTGGTTAATAAGAAGAGAGTTAATCCTTGGGACATTCTTCAGTGCCCAGAACTAGCTTGGATCTATGAAGCCCTAAAATATTCATTGTTTCTGCTAAAGCTGTCTTATGGAATGATTACCTAGAGTCCCTGTAATCCACTAAACACATTTACGTGTTGTATGTTTTTATTACACCTCCCTGCAGATATTGCTGTTTCCAATTAGAGATGTGACTCCTACCACTGGCTGTTAATAACTATTTTGCCTTGAGACATATCTTACTTGCTAACTGAAAAAGGCAGGTTAATGGTGTCTGCACTATAGTATATTATTAGAAATGAGTTTGTGAAATAAACTTCCAGTGACTCTAATCTCAGGAATGCTGGCTCCTCCTGAGGTCAGTAATTGGGTATTTTGGAATTTGCCATAGCAGCAGGCCTAAGCCTGTCTTCAGCCCCCTTTGAAATTTGGACCCCGAGGTCAGCAAAATAATTGGTTCATTTGAACAGAAAATCAGAAAGTGAAGGTCTCACTTTTCCCCTAATATCTAACTTTCAATTCACCAAACAGATTTTGAGAAGTTCCTCTCTCATTTTGGTAACACAACAAAGTCAGTTGCTGTCCAGTTTCATTTCCACAAAGCTCCTTGCTACTTTGTGCTCTTTACCTAAAGCTCTTTGGTTTGTCCTGAGTTCAGACAGCTGGTGAAGTAAGGTGTGTTTACTCTCTATGTGTATGGTAGAAACACATTTTGCTTTCAATGTTTAACCGTTACAACACAAGATCTATTTCAGGCTCTTTTTTTCCATTTTTCATCCAGTTTGCATAGTTAAAAATTCTTCCTGTTTCTCACAAAGTGTAGTTTTGACTGCCTAAAGGTCTTGCTTTTGCACCACCCTGTGTCTGTGGTCTCAAGATCTTTGTTATGAAGGACTTTGTCTGAAATTATTGATCAATGTACATCCTGTTTCTCCAGTGTTTGAAATGAGAGTTCCTTACCTATGTTCACTGTCCTACGCTTTGACATCTGCTACCAAATAAATCTTCTGTAGTTTAAGGTTGATGACATAAAATTGTAGGCCAGGGTAAATAAAGACGTCTGTGTATCCTTCCGTAATGAAATCATGACATATAGTTAAGCTTACTTTGAACAACACAGTCTAAGTCAGCCGTAATAATTCTGTATCTCAAATGAAAAAAAAAAGAGAATGAGCAGGATAAACACTGTGCAGTGAGAATCACACAACAATTTGGCTACTATTTCTGCAAAACTAAAAATATATCATCCATCTGTAATTCAATGCACATGGTTGCTTTACAGCTTCAAACATGTAATAATTGAACAAAAACCACTGAATATGTGTGGTCTCCTACAGCATCTTCCAAGAAAAGTGCTACATAGGATCTAGATGGTGTTGTAATTACCAGCACTCTAGAGCACAGATACTCCTGATACGGCTCAAGTTAAAAGTAGATGCCAAATTAGTTTCCCATCAACAGCAAGACTGTGCCTGAAAAGGACTGGAAAGTGTCAGGAATGAGTTTTGTGTCCTCAGTCCTGAAGGTCTGCCCAGTATGGCCTTGATATGAGTTAAACCAGAACACAAGTTTATGCAACTTGTTTGGATGATTGTTAATAAAGCAATAATAATAATAGTTTATGCTTAAAGGGAAAATTTCTAAAGTCTGGCTTGACTTTCATTCAGATCTCTGAGAAAAAATCTCCATTTGTATTTTGTGTACCCTAGTTATTTCCACCTTTTTCCCCCCTTTTTCCCCGCCTTTTTCCCCCTGTTTTTTTGCCCTAAGGTGGTTTTCATTACTAATGTCATCTTTGTAAACTATAAATGGTTCCCTGCTGAAAGGGATGAAAAATGGTTTTGCAAGTGGGAATGTCATTAGCAGGGACAGACACTGGAAATTTTCCCATATTTTTCTCATTTGCCATTGTTTTTTGTTTGTTTTTTCCTGTGTTACTTGTGACTTAAACTTTCATTTTCCAAGAAGTTTTTAAAGTTTTTATTCCTGCCAATTCTCTTCTGGTCAAAAAAGGAGTCTGAATCAGGATTGAGGGTTCTCTGTAGTCTTCTCCACCCACATTTAATATGCTTTGTTATGATGACAATGTCTATTTTAAATTGTTAGGCACCTCAAATTACACAGAATATAAAGGTGAAGTTATGAAGCCTTGCATACTTCTTAGGTCATTTTAGGAAGGATATTAAAAAACAGCCTGTTCCTAAAAACAATGATGTCCTTCCAAGCATTACTACCAATAAAGAAAGGTATTACAATGCATCTGTAATACCAATTGTTTTCTTTGTCTCTAAGTCTCCTGGCTCTCTATACTCTAGTGTGCAATTCTTCTTTGAAGCTTGGTAATTTGAGCAAAAAAAGAAGCCAGATTGTGGGTCTATGAAGAAAAAAGCAATCCCACAGCAGGTGGGGTTTTCACAGGAATGTCTATAAAATCCTCACTGCTGAAAGCAACAACAGGATACCTAAATTGCCCAGTGCTGGAGATTTGTTATGGCAGTCAGCTTTCTGTCAATACAACGGGGAATCGGCTATACAACAGAAACAAAATCAAGAGGATGTTTTCTAGACAACAAACTTCCAAATTACTGTTTCTACCACAGTAACACCTGTGGATTCTGACTCTGAAACTGAATGGCATCTGGCAAAGTTTGATGGGCTGGGGACAAGAGTGTTGTTAAAGCATACTGTTCCCATGCTGGTAACAGCAACCAGGCTAGCTCATGCCACACAGATTAACTGGAGGCTGAAGGATTTTATGCTTGCTGACAGCTTTCCAAAGGTTTACTTTGACAGCCTTAGATTGCTAAGGAAGAATAGGGCCTGAAAATTTTCTCTCTCAGAAAAGTTCCCACTGTGGGTGACTGGGCAGAGCCTGGTATGGTGACAGTACCATGGAGGGATCAAATTCTGGGATAAGAGCTTGAGATTTTATTTTGCTTTTTGTGCCTTGGGGGCTGCATAAATCAACAAAAAGGGAGGGAAGACTTCCCTCAAGGGAGGAGCAACCACGGAAGATGACTTCCACAATTGGGATCTGCCAAAACTTCCCACATAAAAAGTGAAAAGCAAACAAAAATGTATCCAGACCTGCTGGATGTTATTGGTTACCATCATTCCTGACTCCTGCAGTGTTAATGATTCCATGGACAATTTTTCCTCTGTCTGGCAAACTTTGCCTTGGCTCCTTTTTGGAAATAAATCCTTTGTTCTTAACTCCTGTGTATCTGTGTTGGTTTGACTAGATTTCTGTGGGAAAGTTTGAGATTTTCTTTTATTTCACTGGCAATGTTTCACCTTTTACTCTACCTCCTCCTCAGGCTTTGGACAAATTTCATTTTCCAGATGTCTGTCTTTCTTTCTTTCTTTCTTTCTTTCTTTCTTTCTTTCTTTCTTTCTTTCTTTCTTTCTTTCTTTCTTTCTTTCTTTCTTTCTTTCTTTCTTTCTTCTTTCTTTCTTTCTTTCTTTTCTTTCTTTCTTTCTTTCTTTCTTTCTTTCTTTCTTTCTTTCTT